>CATIWQ010394756.1:0-31961 GCA_949673415.1 Euphorbia schlechtendalii
ACGTAAGTGACACCATTCCTCCTTTATCTAATTCTTTCATTTCTTGGACTCAGTATTTGTTTTTATTCTTTGCGATTAAGGATTCTGGTTCGAGCGTTTCTTCCTTTTTGTGATTAGTATTGTTTGCTGAAAATGATTATGTAGGTGATTTGTTTAATGAATCTTTGTTGCATTCTTTCGTGTTTTCCGTTTATTAGTAAGAAAATAGTGTGATCTGATCTGAACCACTTGGATTACTAATTCTCTATTAGAGAGAGAAAATTTTTGGTTTTTTTCATTTTCCCTAAATCGGTTGCAGCCTCCCTCTCAAAACGTGGATGTATTTCTAGGTTTTGATTTCAGCTCCTTCACTTCTCACTAACCAACCTTGCAATGACTAATTAATCTTATCCCGGGCTTGTTTCTGCGATCTGAGCTTTAGAGTCTTATTTTCCTAATTTGATTTTTCAATCATCCTAATAAACTGAAGTAAATTGATTGGAAATTGTAATAAGATCGCAGCTGGCCGAGCTGGCTGGCTCTAGTTTTTGCCAGGCAGTAAGTTATACAGCTGCATAGATTCGTTAGGGCGCAAAAAACCAGCTCTTAACTGTAGGAGTTTGAGCAGTTCAAGATTGAGTTGTGCCGTATATTTAATTAATTTATAGCAATCCTTCAGTATAATACCCAGAAATATGGATTAGTTACATTGTCTTACTGATACTTGTTTGTTTTGATTGATTTTTCCCTTGTTGTTTTTCCTTTTTCTGTTTCATGTTTAATTTTTTTTATCTCGTTCTAGCGTCACTTCCTCTGTAGATTTGGAAAATGTTTTTTTTAATTTTATGTAATGCACTGAGAAATTTTTAAGAATAAGAAATCACACATGACATGTGCATGAAAACTTATATTTTGCTTCTTAGATTGTGAGCTAATGGAATTTTTGTTTAAGTGACTCAGGCATCTAGTTCAGCTGAGGAGCTGGTGACTTAAAATGCCTCTTTATGATTGCATGCTTTTGCTAAAGCCTCATATAAAGAAGGAGGCGATGATGGACTTGGTAGTTAGAGTAGGAAAGCATGTTAACAGTAGAAATGGTGTTCTTACTGATATCAAATCATTGGGTACTGTTCAACTGGGCTATGGAATTAAGAAGCTTGATGGTAAATATTATCAGGTAAATTGCTCTTACCCTGATGGCTGATATCTATAAGCCTTTAACTATTAGTAATTAAGTTCCTTTCATTTAATTAATTTCTTGCCTCTTGTACTTTGTTTTTGTTTCAGAGTATTTTCTATTGTCGGTCTGATACATCCCTTTGAATGGCCTAGTTTGCCTTTTTTTATTTGTATAAAATTCAGTGATTGCTCTTTTTTTCAGCTTTGTTGGCTGCCCAGTATTTCCTTTCTTCAACATGTGTATTGAAGCAGACAATTATTCCCCTTTTTTTGAAGCTAGTCTCATTTGGTATTTGAAAACCAGGAAAGGCTTGTTTGAATTTTCTTTTCCTTGAGATCTTTAGGGGTTCTCACGAGTGAAGGAGGAAGATTCCAGTCGAGAGTTTTTAATAAAGAAACAGATAGTTGATTAGTACATTCAGACATAGAAAGCCTTACTGTTTAGAGAAGTAATTGCTATGGTTTTTAAGGAACAAAAGTGAGTTTTAATAAATTGCAGCATCTCTGCCATATCCAAGATTTGCTTGCAAAGTCTGACAGGGAAGTTGTATTTATTGGTAGCTTCATGTTGTATCAACTCTTTATTATCCTAGTGCACTGTAATTCCTATTAAAAACAACTTATTTTACTTTTGTCACTAGAACTATCAACTATCTCTATAGTTTTACAACCTGGTTGGTGAAGTAAGGGTTGTTTGTTTCTACTTTGTTGTTCAGGGACAATTGATGCAGATGACAATGATGGCAACGCCCAACATTAACAAGGAGCTTCATTACTTGAACAAAGAGGATCGCTTACTACGCTGGCTCCTTGTTAAACACCGAGACACACAATATGGGCCATCATTCCTGAGTGAAGAAGAATCCCGAGAGTTTAACTTAAAAAATGAAATGAATAAGTTAAGGGATATTGACAGAAAAATGGGTTCCTCATCGGGGGAGGAGGAGGATGACGATGACGATGACGATGATGACGACGACGATGAATATGTTGGCTTGGGCTTGGAGGAGAATAAAGGATAATAAGTAAATAGATGAATCTGAAAATTTAGGGCATCATTACTCAGATTGTTGTTCATGTCCTGCTGCTGGAATAAACTGAAATTTAGTAGCTTTTTTATGTTCTATTCAATGATTTGAAATGGCACACATGATAATGTGTTGATTCTTGCTCCTCGAGAATGAAAGTGGATGTGATGAACTAAAATGGAAGTTATCTGATGTAATGCTCAACCCAGAAATAGCTATATTTGTTCTTCTACTATTTTGTAAACTCTTCATGCCGAGTTCAACAATATAAAGATTACTTGTTGCCGTAGTTCAAGAAGAATTTCCCTTGAAAGCTTTTCACAAAGTTCTAACACTTCTCGTTTTCATCATCTATTAGTTGTTTAGTTTAACAGAACATAGACAGCCTTGGGTCTGTTGATGCGGCATCAAAATGGTAATATAATATTAGTAAAATATAAGCAAACATTTATGCCAAAAAAAATAATTTCACTTAAATAAACAGCTTTCTATATGAATCATGACTCTTCTTTTTCATGAAAACAGATTCTTAGTCTACGCCAAACTGTTCACAAAAACAACTATTATGCCCATACATCCCAAAAATACCGACTACTATTCCTCCTATCTCTATACAACAGATTGAATTTTACACAATTAGAAATCTGAGGCGACAGAACCCGAAGACGTTAAAATAAAACACATGACAAGAAAACATGCAATTTTGTCAAGAGTGGGTGTTTGATCTTCTCTCAATAATTATACCAAACAGAACATGAGATTCTGCTAGACCAAACCACTAATTTGATCTCTGCAAAGCCAAACATTGTCAAATTCTTCGGGAAAGATTAAGAATAAAGTAAGTTTATGCAGCTGAGTCCGAGTTTTCACGGTATATAAGATAAAAACGTTGTTGCAGGAAGTTTGGGAGGAGCTAAGACCATCTTTAGTAGCTTGTGGATTCCAAGTCTAGATGTCATGTGAAATAGAAGTTTTTTATGATGCGACAATAGTCTTAAAAATAAACAATGTCTATTCATAATATAAGAATAGTAGATTGTCTATTCCATTTTAAAGTGTATTTATTGTATACAATGTCTATTTGGTTGTCTACACCTAGACAATCAAATAAACATTGTATACAATTAACAATGACACATAGTTGCCACATCATATAGGGAAAACGTGCTGGACTAACTACTTAAACTACTTAAGATACATTTTCATATTAATTATCTATTCCTTCTTATGTATCATGACAATATGTGAAATAGACAAGTTACTAAAGATACTCGAAACTTTATGGTAATTTTTTTATTATAATGTATAGAAGTTATAAAGCCACGTGAATTGATTAATAGCAATAATATCAATTACATAAAAAGCTAAGAGGAATATCGAAGGAGAAGTTAACAACAAGGAGGCGGAGCTGATACAGTAAAATGAATGAATAGAATAAGAGTGTTGCTGCCAATCCCACATCGGATTGATGAAAAATGAGTTCGCAGGAGTTTAATATAAATATCGCGTGTTTCGTTCCAGTCAACCAGGCAGCCACGCAGTAAGCACAAAGCGAACAATTCTTTTGCCTTTTATCAAAGAATACCGTGTGCTTGCCGCAATACGTGGCATACACCTACTTTTGGAGGGCTCTTCGTTCGGGGATGGCCCACATGAGCTCTAGATAGATTTTAATTTACTTCATTATATTTGGCATGCGAAATTTTGTACTCTTTTTCTCCCTTGCTGGTTTCCGCCATTCTAGTAGCTACAAAGATGATTTATAGCCAAAGTGAATTTGACCTTCGTTCGATGAAAAATAAACTAGAATTTGCCCTTTGTTCAATAAAAAATAAGCTACGTACTAGACCAACAACATATTACGAGTTTGGAGGTTCATGAAACCCACATCGACCAAAAAGTCACAGAGCAGCTACCGAACATTTACAAATGGTGAGTAGAAGACTTGACATTTCTTGTATTCATCATCTGCGGTTTGCTCATGTAGTTGTCCATTTTTAAGATTGAATTCCACATAATTAGTGAAAAATAATTGAATCATAATTGTCAGTCAAAAATTGCGTAAGTTACTTGTGGACACCATTTCAATTACGTTACATTAATCATAGATTCTAACTCATAGCTTTATTATTAGTTGAGTGCCACTCTAATTATAATTATTGGAAGAAAGATTTTGTATAAATTGGCTGCAACTAGCCTCATTTGTGTTGAGCATGAATTGAAATTCTAAGAACTTTGAGTATGAGAGGATTAGGAATTATTTTATAAAGTGAAATGGTTGGAAACAAAAGTACATAATACCATTGTTATCATTACTAAGGTGTAAAAAACAAGTTGACCCAACACATTTGGCATTATATCAACATAAACAAGATTAAGCCAACAGGAACAAACACACTATCTTGGTAAAAACCCATGTTGAGAAATTGCAATCTCAAACGCTTGAATCCTTTCACCTCGACGAAAACCATTATGGTCATAAGATGATATTTCATTGATGTTAAGGTTTTCACATGCCTTTACAAGCTCTTCACCAAGGCGTTCAGCAACTTCCTAATAATACAGCAGAACAAGAAAAGGCAACAAGGACTTGAGAACGAAAAAGAAGTCTAATATATTATCAATTTATGCATGCAAAATGTTTTTGTGCTAATTAGAATGCATTTAATTACAATGTTCCAAAAACTTCATGCTAAGTTTATCAGTACTGTTAATGCATTACTTACAACTGTGGTACAAGAAGAATCTCCTTTCAAAGATTTCTGCAAAGTGCTTCCATAGAACAAACACTTCTTGTTTTCATCATCTACTAGCATAGCATACAACTGCTTCGTTGAACAGAATACTGACAGCCTTGGTTTTGTTGATGTGCCATTGAACTGGTAATGTAATTCAAAAACCATGTAACTATGACAACCAAACATTTATCTAATTTCAGTGAAATAACAGCTTCATATACATGCATATCTTTTTTTTTATGAATAAACTAGTTCTAATTATTTGCAAAACAGTATGAAAAAACAACTCTTATGCTCAATCATCCCAATTTTACACAGATTGCTTCCCGTCCCAGTTTTATACAACAAATTGATTTTTGCACTACTTGAAACCTGAACCAAAATCTGTGGCAACAGAATTGAACATGAATAAAAATACTCCAATTAACTAGCATGACAAATCAAGTAGATTGAAACAGTAAATGCAACTCGTCTAATAGAAGCCATAGCGACTTTTCAACTGCTTTCTTATATAGGCATTTCGAAGCCATACTCTTCAGCTTCTTTCTTATATAAGGCATATCGACGCCAATGAGCAGCAAATTTTCAATCCGTAACAAACTTTTAGTCCAAACTTATTGTCAATTTTAAAAGCTTCAATTCAGAAACATAGTTGCTATTGCACTTACATGAACGTATACCATTTTCTGTTAGTTAAGCCCAAAACGATCATACTATGATGAGTTCACATACAAAAGCCAAATTTCAATAGAAAGCATACCTTCTTTCGCTTCCTTAAGTTGATGGTTTTTGCACTTTCTTTTCTAGTATTTGCCCTTTGTTTAGCAGCCAAAGTCATCACCTGAAAATCTGCAACAATCAACTGTGAATGCCCAACAAAATAAATAAAAAGAAATAACTTTTGGATTAATTTCAAAATTGATTCTGACTTTTAATCTTGATAGGCAGAGAATTGAAAGATTTGGTGGAGTAATTCGCAAAGGTATCACAAGCCCTGAAATGGAGAGCTGAAACTGCCGTAACACCCATACTTTGTAGACGAATAAACATGCAATTTTCTGTGAGGAATTTTATCAAACAGTTGGTGTGCAACCAAGCGTAAACTAGCAATTATCTCTAGAACCTCTTTCTCTTCGTGAATGATGTTATATTCTGAAATTGGTTGTGAATAATTTCACACGTTGGTTGCAAATATAAATCTCTGCATTTAGAAGCATAAAAGAGACACATGAAGGAAGAACTATGAATAATACGAGCATCAAGATTTTCGTTTACCTTACATTTCGCATACACAAGGCCTCTTTCTTTTTCTTTTTTCAAGTCAAAAAGTAGGCAAATAGTTCCAAGTGTCTACGATTAGATTCAAATCTGACAATCTATAGATGTTGGTTTTTTTAATGCTGTAATCAAGGGTGAAATTAGCAAGGAGTTGTTATGTATAATAGAAATAAAGATGAGAAGTGTGGCACTCCGAAACCCACATCGCCTATAAAGAGTAAAGAGTGTGGGTACGAAATCTAAAATCCTATATAAATATTGCGCTGCTCTTAGACATTGTCTCTTGCATACGTACGCATTAACGGCAATTCCAAGTCCATTTCTCAGTCCACAGGATTTACTTATTTTGCTTCAACCAATTTACCATTTTCCAAACTCAATTAAAATATTATTATACTAGTTTATTTATGTCATTTCCATCCTTAAAAAATTAACTCAAATACTAAAAAAGTTAAAATAAATACATGAATAACATTTCGTAGATTACCATTAAAATGGTTAAACCTAACCATTTCTCATATTCATATACAATTTATAAAAAATGAAAAACCGTTGAAGCGCTGAACACTTTCAAGTGATGCATTGCATATTATCAAATTAAGTTGTTTCTTAGAAGCGGCAGAGAAATCGAATGAGAAAATTAGACTTTAAATATACTAAGCGGTTAATTATAGTGCATTCCTATGGGACCACTATAATTAGATGAAATAATATTTGATATTGTCGACTGAAGTCCTTTTCGATCCACATTTTAAAACATCGGGTCTAGATTAACAAGGTTATTTCCAATCTATCGGAGTCAAAAAAAATTTAGGTGCGTGAAAGGAAATAATATGACAATTTCAAATAGATATGTATTTTTTTAGTTTAATATATCATAATATACTAAAATTCAAAAAATTGATAAATTAAAGAATTATTTATTGAGTTCGGGTCAACTTGAGTATTTAACTAAATATACAAGAAATCAAGTCCAACCAATAAAACTTCAACTTAACGAACTAGTGTCATGCTTAAGGCGGGATGGCCCAATGAAAAAGTCTAGCTACAGCCTACAATACAATACATAACAGTAACATCTTTAATGTTTTTATCGGAAAAAAATCCCCTGTCCCCAATTCTGTGTCCCCTTCCCTGTCCCCGATTAAAAAACTGACAAGAGTTAACTTTAATTCTATAAAAATTAAAAAAAATAGGAGAGAGAAATTAATAACTATTATAATATAATAAAAGTTAACACTTCACAGTTTTTTAATAGGGGAAGGGGAAGGGGACACAAAATTTGGGATATAGGATTTTTTTTCCGTTTTTATCATATTCCACTAAAATAAAATGTTACACAATTCCTTAAAGAGTGTAATATATAAATTAATGTTGCTTTGCTAACTATAAAAAAATTAATTAAAAAAAGTTAGCACAATAAAAACAGTTATGAATGTAGCCATAATATTGAAAATATTCATTTAATTCAACAGCCATAGATTACAAAGATGCCAAGTCAAAATCATGAGGTCAAAATATGTCAAACTGGATCTAATTGCTCAAAATCATGAGGTCAAAATGTTGTTTGAAAAATCATATAGTAATTCATATACTTAATTATATATTAACATATCTAAAAGAATATCATGAAAAACTGAATAAAATCATTTGTCAATTTTCTTATACCATTTTCTCATTTAAAATTATTTTTCTTGATAGTGAATATTTTAATCTTATAATTGAGTGGAATAGATGATCATAGATGTTCGAATTATATGGAGTGGGATTAAAATTTCCCCTATTAATGTAAGTGAAAATTCTTAAAAAAAATCTTCTTGTGTTTCTATTTTCTCCAGGTAACTAGTACATTTAGTTTCCAAATATTTAATTTATATGAAAATAATAAAAAGTATTAATTCCTCTAAATTTTTTACAACAATTCATTTCACATAATCATAAAAATACATAAATAGATTTGTTACACTATAAAGAATACTGATTTATTCTTTATATAACTTATGATAAAACAAAAAATTGGTTTTTAATCATTACCAACTTATAATTGTATTAATTTATAATATTTTTCCTAATTAACAAAAAATAGGAGAAATGGTGAAAAAATGCATATTACTTATAAAATTAGAAAACAATGAAACGTAGAGATAATTGAAAAAATTGGAAAGAGTATATTGGTAGGAAGGAGTAATTTGGAAATAAAATAAAATGTGAAGGTTAGGTGATAAATATGGAATTTCGGTTTGGAAGAAGCAGAATATAAATAGGAAGAGTTATTCTATTCCACATCCTTCTACTCACTTCCTTTTCATCACTGTTCTCAGCAAATTTCTCCGATCAAATGGCTTTGGAGATCTGTGTTAAGGCTGCTACTGGTGCTCCTGATATTCTCGGCGACTGTGTGTTTCTTTCATCTCTCTTTTTATTTTTTTAAGCTCTTTTTTTGGGTTTTCTGTCCTTCATTTAGCTTGATTTTGTGTTTGGTAGGTCCTTTCTGCCAAAGAGTTCTCTTAACCTTGGAAGAGAAGAAAATTCCCTACAAATTGCTCCTCGTCAATCTCAGTGACAAGCCTCAATGGTATTGTAATTTCACTAGTCTTTTCAATCTGTTTTCTGGATTTTAATTTAATTTTGAGAATAATTTCTTCTTTTTAATGTTTTTGCAAGTGAATTGTCTGCACATGCATTGTTCTTGCGATGAGGGAACAGACTAACATTCTGTAAAGAGAATTTTGAAACAAAACAATGTTTATTTATGGGTTTTTCTTGGACTGTTTAGAGACCTGAAAAAGGTCACTGAAATTTATAATTTCCATCCAATCATATTTTTGAATCAAAATCTGATACTGAATATAAAAGAACTGGACTATACTATAGAAATCTGCTTCATCAGACTCTGTGAACAATTTAGTTTATGTTCTAAAAATTGACCGGTAAATGGTGTTGGTTTGATAGGTTTTTGGATATTAGCCCTGAGGGAAAGGTGCCAGTGGTGAAATTTGATGACAAATGGGTGCCAGACTCTGATGTGATTGTTGGGATTTTAGAGGAGAAATACCCTCAACCTTCTCTTGTCACTCCTCCCGAGTTTGCTTCTGCGTAAGCATCCCTGATTTTCTTTCTTTTCGGTTTCATAGGTGTTTAGATTCATAGTTTTAACAAGCTTCATTGTCCCTTTTCATCTCTTATTATGTTGTGGTAATATTTTGTGAACCAAACATGTATATATGATTAGCCTGTGCTGTATTTTTCTGTTGCGGGTACTTAGAATTTGTATTTTTTTAGTTGTTCTATTGATCTTAAGAAAACGACTGCAGAGGCTCAAAGATATTCCCTACTTTTGTCAAATTTGTGAAGAGCAAGGATCCTAATGATGGATCAGAGCAGGCACTGCTTGAGGAACTCATGGCATTAGATGAGCATCTTAAGGCACATGTATGTATCTGGTTCACACAAAACTAGAGCATTCTTTTTAATTTTTCTTTAACATTTTAGTATGGGAATATTATTAATTTGCTGGAGCATTTTGTTAGGGTCCATTCATTGCTGGGGAAAAGATCACTGCTGCTGATTTGAGCTTGGCACCAAAGTTGTATCATCTCGAGATTGCTCTTGGCCATTTCAAGAATTGGACTATTCCTGAAAGCTTGACTTATGTCCATAACTACACCAAGGTATATATGTTCGTGATTTGGTTTTTGTTTCTGAATTTTCACTTGAACATATGGCTCAATCAAATTTTTGATTAGTAAATCTCCTTATCATGCAATGTAAGTGTCCGAATCTGCCTTTTGCACACTATACCTTCTTGGTTGATGTTTTATTGTTGAGGATACCAGTTACTGCTTCTTAACATATGAGCTTCAATTACCTTGCTTATTTATAAATATGATTGTGAATAGGAAAGGAAGTGGAATTAATGGGAATGGTCTTCTAGTATTTGTTGTATTTTGAGATATGCAATTTAGGAATACAAATTGTTGATTGGTATACCTCAGCTCAGAGTTCATAAATGGGAATGGGTTGAGAATGTGTTCATGCTACTTGGTGAATACACTTTGGTGGCATTTGATTCACGCAATCATGGAATAGACTAGAATTGAATAAAAGAATGTGAAATATGATAAAGTAATAAATTATTTCTGTTAGATTCATCCTAGCTATTCCTATTTTCATGCAATAGCCGTTCCTTCCATCTCTAATTGCATAGCTATTTCATAAAAAGTGGAATAGTTATGATGGATCTAATACAAATGCTCTATCATATTTCACATTCTTCGATTCTTTTCTATTCCATTTCATGGAATAGTTATTCTGCGAACCAAACGCCACCGTCATTTAAGATTGGTTTTATGATAAACAGAATAGTAATTTTACTTGATCATTTGACTCCCGTAAGTTTGGAAGCATAATTACTGTAAATGACAGTAGATTTCATTTCCTAAAAAAAGGAATTGTGCTGAAGTTGCAATTTACTAGTCAATAAGGCTTGTGTTATGATCCTAGTAGCATCTTGATTCTGAAATTCCCTTGTGGTAATGGAATTCACATAGTGGACACGAAGCATTAAATGGAGCCTGAAATTTGATAAAATGGCATCTGTTTAGTTTTGGAAATTTATTACCCCTGTGGAAATTTGTTCCTTGTGAAGATCACTTTCCTCAAGAGTGATTCCGTGGCCTCCTCATTGCGGCATTTGAGAAGCCAAACATCCCAAGTTAGGTTTGTTCTACTAATGGTTGCCACCTTACCTATTAATAGCAGTTTTTGCCATCAAAACTAGCAAAAACAATGTTTGCGAGTCTTCAGCATTCGATTGCCCAAAGGCCATCATCCATTGAGATGTTGTCCTATTCTGTTCACGTAAATGCGTATCCGCAATTCAATATATTATGGCTGCTTGAATGTCTGTTTCGTCTTCTCGTTTGTGAATCTTAACGCAAGTCTATCTGGTATTGCAGCTGGTGTTCTCTCTTGAATCGTTCGAGAAGACAAAGGCAGCAAAGGAACATGTGATTGCAGGGTGGGCTACTAAAGTCAATGCATGAAGTTATGAGGTTTTCAAACTACTACTAATGTTGCTGGTTGGTGTATTTGTGACTCTGAATGCCATTATGGTTCTGCAATAAAATCACCCGTGCAATAATAATTGATGCCAGAATTCCTGGGGCTAGGCATCTTTGGTTACTGTGCCTTGTAATTTTATGTTTTGCAAACCATTGTTTTTGGAAGAAACGATATGTTGATTCAGTCTGAGCTAAGAGCATTTATACTGACAACTAATTGGTTGAGCTTAAACCAATTAGGTTTTGCTAATCCACAAAGCGAAAAAGGTAAGTGAATACTTATGTAGTTATGATACAAATAATAGAATAGAATGTGTAAAGTGTGTTAAGCATAGTTATTTAAAAGGTGCTAGTATGTTGGTTAGAGCTTCCAGGATCTAGTTGAGGATTGATTGGTGCCTTGGCGGTTTAATATTTTTTAATTTTGAAAATATATTAATCAACAAAACAATAAATCTTAACACATAATTTTTTATATAAAATAACTAAAATTTCATGTAGCAATTTTTTTTGGAGCCTTGATAACACTTTTTTGAGCTTTTAACGACACTTTTTGAGCTTTGTTAACATTTTCCTGGGTTTAGGTAACATTTTGCGCTTGGATTGTCTTGTACCGTTCAATTATATAAAAGTGAGGTGGGATTATGTAAAATTCTGCCTAGGTGGCTGTCTTGATCGTCTTTTAAAAACATGATTAAGCAAGTTGTTAGAGTGTAGTTACTTTGTACAAGTATTGTTGTGTGGGAAGTTGCCATTCCTCTCTATTTTAACAAGACTTTACAATTTGAATTAACTTTTAAGACGTAATATGTTATTACAATGGGGCTTACTATCTATTATGAAATATGCTCTAATCGAATTTTAAAAAATCTTCACCATACCACAAGTAAATGAATTTATTGAAAACTTAATGTATTTTTAGGCCATGAAAGAAAATGAATTTAATGAAAGTTTATTGGGGCATGTTATAATACACACATGTTATAATCTTTAAATAACAAAATACACATGTTGTATTATACCTTAAAAAAAGGCAACACAAGCTGTAACTTTGGTTGTCTCTCATGTAGAATAGCTATTTAATATATTTGACTTGTACATGCAATAACAAGTCTAGTCATTTTCATATTTTGAAGTTTAGTGTTCAATTATATGAAAGCTACCCTATACATACTTATACAAAGTAAGGCTATTAGCAGCCATATAACAACTAGATTTTTCTAGATGATATGTCGTATTACGGACGGTGACAGCCAATCATGCATAACAATATTAGTACTAATCCATTTCAAAATTTACATATAGTAAGATTATGTTTGAAATCATATAATTTATAATTAAGAATACCATAAGATAATGATTAGTTTGAAAACAATACTACTTTTTCTTTTGATAATGATAATATTTTAATTTAAAATAAAACTAGACTATAAAAGATCATAGAAATGCACTTACATTAAATACGGTTGAAAATACCTAATCCGCCCGTGAACAGGTCAATCAGATCTAAGAATCCGATTTAATTTGGTAACTAGACTTTATTGTAAATATAGGAACATATGAGAATTTTTTATAATTACTTTTTCCTAAGAGCAGATGTCCAATCTTGGAAAATTATTTCTTCTATAAATAGGTGTTTATGGAATGAAAAATGGACGAAATTTTATTTTCTTCACATTTTCTCTCTCCCAGTTTTCTTCCTACGTGAAAAAAAATTCGCAAATCGATCGTCATCAATCCTTCGACGTTGCAGAAGTCGTGGAAATTGGTTGACATCCAACACACCGTGATTTAACTTCGACTTCGGATACGTGTAGAGCCATTCTTCGATCTTCGACCACTGAAAATGCACGATTCATATTCATTTCTTTCGATTTCCATCAAATTCAAATGAAATTTCTCATCCTGTCCTTTATGTTATTCGAACCTGTGATTTTAATGATTGCAAATTCAATCTTAACCACTAATTTGAGACATTTACTACAATATAGGCTCATATTTGATTTCACAAAACAATTTTTGTTCTCTAAATGAACAGAAAAAGAAATAGCATTCTTAATCTATTTCCTTTCTCTTAATAGATTTTTAATCCAAGTTTTTATTTTATGAACAAAACATATACCTAAAACAATTACTTAAAATTTCACACACACATATAACAGTGAACAAAAGAAAAAAAGTAAATTTTAAATTGATGTAAATAGCATTCTCTGTTATAAATAATACTTCACTTATAAACAAGAATATACACCACATGAATATATAGAGAAATGGATAGAAATTATGGACATTAAAACAATTTAACACGTATGTTACATAATATATATTTACAACATCATCAAATTTATCAATTAAATGTTCAACAGTTAATTTGAATAACTAACCGAAGTTCATGAGTGTTAACCATTATATTTGAATGGTAAAACATATCATTTAGCCCCTCAATTTTTAAGATTCTCAGTGATTTAACGGGCTATGATTCTATTTTAAACTTTAGGAGAAAAAAAATTCATCCCTACACCATTTGAAATATTAGAAAATGTTTCTTCTTTACTTGTTGGGTATTCCGGTTCTCCATTAGAGATAACCAATATGCTGAAATACTTGAAAAACGTGAGATCTCTGTTGAGGCTGAAGTCGATTTCCTTAACTGTGTATGGTAAATTGTATCCCAACATACAACAACATACGTCTACAAGGATACAACAATAGATGTTAGGCGAACTCAACCAAGTGTAGAATACTATCACCGACAGGATTGAAAACTAAGAACCTAAAGATCAGAGGCTGAATATAACAAAGCAGAGAATTTTTGTAGAGCAAGAAATAATGTCTACGTCTGTATATCATCTGCTCAAATCCAAGTAATCTTATATATAGCAACATGAAAGGAGGACTAAAGAGAAGCATATATTAATTGCTCTCTATACAAATTTCTAACTTAGATTGAAAAAATTGAATACAAACAAATATTGATCGTAATGATTTCCACTCAAGGAACCCTACACCAATCAAATTATTATATTAATAATGATAATAATAATTATTGTTATAATTTTCTTTTAATAATTTTCCAACAATCCCCCACATAAAAGAAAACAAGATAACGAAGACTCAGTTTGGTGATAATATTATATAATCAATATTTGCATAGAATAGGTGGACAACAAGTCTTGAATGAAAGTAACTTAATTTTATTGTCTGGCTAGTAGACACGATGTCCTTAAACTATTTTGACGTTTAGGTAAATGATGATATATCCCACACAGATACTAATTCTAATTTGATTTTGGTTCTCATGGTTATTTTCGTACGGTCATAAACATCTCTTGGTTTTGTAAGAGTTTAAGATAACTAAGCCCAATTAGTTTCTTTTGAAACGATCCCACTTCACTCTCACATAGGTGATCTCTTCTACTCAAACATTGATTAGTGGAAAAAGCACCATGTAAATATAAGTAATTAGGCTTTGGAATCACTTGATTTGAAGTTATATTGTGGACATTATGAGTGTTTAAGTATGTTTTGAAGGTTGCTGGAAATTCTAACAAGGTTGCTGAAGATTTCCAGATTTGAGTGTGAAAAGAGTATCCAGCAAGGCAGCTGACATGTCTAGCTATGATTGGACCTTTGTTGGAGTATTTCTTGGAGGGAAAGGAAGTCTTTTTGGAGGGAAATGTGAATGAAAGGCGTGCTGCCACTTTGCCCTTGCTTGGCCATCAAGAAGCAATCTAATGGCCCTAACTATTTTGTAGTATTATATTATATCAAGTTGACAACTTGCTTAAGGCACTTCTAAGTAGTATACAAGGAACCTCATTTTGCTTTGTAAATCAACCTTAATTGGCTCACCTTCTCTCTACTTTGTTTTTATGCTTTTATTTATTTTATATATATTATTTATTATATATTTACTTTATTTTATGTATATTATATAATTTCCCAGCAAGCTTGCTAGGCTCTGCCGATGGCTTGTCTTGTGGTGCAGAATCTCTTTTAAACCAACATGAATCTTTTATTAGACTGATTATTATTGTTTTAAATGTTTCACTAGTCTAGCTAGCCTGTGTTGGATTGGGGAGCTAGGAACCAAAAGGTAATGACTAGCAACCTTAGATCTCTTAATAATTACCTAAGTTTACACGCACCGAGAGGATACTAAGCTTTTGCTAAAGCATCTGGAATTTATTCCAGATGCTTACTTGAACTAAATGCTTAAGGTCTAGTCCGTAAGTGGATAACTCCCAGGGTGAAAACCTTAAAGTATTAAGTGGCAGGATGGTATGCCGCACTTAGTTACATGGAAAGCAGGAAAGATACTTTAGGTCTGTGCACTTAAACATGTTGCGATAAAGGAGAGGAAGCACCATGAGCACCGCTTAATGGCCTGGTAAAACTTGTGTCTTTAATATTGATATTTTACAGCAACCTTACATTTTGTCTCTGCATTTTGTAGCAACCTTGTCCCTGTCTTCTTTTATTTTACAACAACCTTCATTTTAATTGTTTCACTCAAATCACCTTTAATATCGAAACCCCCTAACCTACTAAATAGCCTATTAAATTAATTACTTTCCTTGCTCCTCATAGGAATGATACTTGGTCTTGCCCCATACTACTAACACGATCTAGTGCACTTGCTAGGCTTATTTGGGCGGACAAACAAGTTTTTGGCACTGTTGCCGAGAGCAATGCGTAAAGTTTTTAATTTTTGTTTGTAATTTGGTAGTTTTTTTAACCTATTTGTTTAGCTTGTGTAGTTGTTATGTTCTAAGCGTGCAACCTGATGGAAAAGACAAATCTTATCTAGCAAGCTTTTGAGCAAGCAGCACAGCAAGTTGAGCAACCTTGGAGCACGATGGCAGATTATGGAGACCTTTTTCCCATGAAAAAACTGAAGGATTTTTGTAGACCTTCTTCATCGGGATACATGTTATGCATAGTGATACTGAATGAAGAAGAGAATTTTGTTCAAATCAAACCCTACATGATTAAATTGGTGCAATCAAATGTTCAATTCAAAGGATTGCCTAATGAGGACCCTAATGACCATCTTTATGATTTTCTTATGATATGCAATCTTTTTACTAATCATGATATTTGTAATGAAATTCTTATATTAAAGTTGTTCCCTTCTCATTGCAGGATAAAGCGAGATCATGGTTCAAATTGTTACAACCGGGTTCAATCACAACTTGGGAGAAAATGGTTGCAAAATTCTTAACAAAAATTTTCCCACCATTAAAGGTTGCGAAAATGAGAAATGAAATTTCCAAGTTTATTCAATCTGAAAATGAAATACTCCAACAAGCTTGGATAGATTCAAAGAGCTACTAAGAAGGGTACCAAATCACGATTTGTCCATGTGGATGCAAATGCAAATATTTTACAACTTGCTAATCATGATCATAAAATTCGATTTGAAACCCTTTCAAATCATGACCTAGAAGAAATGGAGCCCGAAGAAATTTATTCTCTTATCAAGAAAGTGGTGAACACTAGTTGCAAATGGCATGCGGAGATAAAACATTCAATTAATTCAAGAGTTGATGTTGTTCAACAAACTTCAAAGAAAGTTGAGGCATCATCCCAACAAGTTTATCAAATGGGGATGCCTATTTACCAACTTATGGAGCAACCTCAACATCTATTCCATTAACCTCAATATCTTGCTCGATAATCTCCAATGTCATTCCAGCAAACTCAGTCCCTTTTTTCGCAATCTTATTTTTCATTCCAATAACCTCAGAGTGCTATCCTCAATCATTAACAACCTCAATTTTTATTTGAGCAATTCATCAACCATTCTAGCAACCTCAGTGTAACTTTCAGTAGGTTGCACCAGTTTCTGAACCTAAGCAACCTAGCTTAGAAAATGTGATGATGGAATTTATGGAGAAAACTCAAGAATCAATCAAGAGCTTGGAAGCCCAATTTGAGCAACTAATTGACATAGTGATTACAAGAGATGAAGTGGGCATTCCAAGAAACACCAATAACTCTATGGAGTATTACAAAAGGAATGGTAAGGTTGCTTGTGATTCTAACAAGCTTGTTGTTGATGATGTTTATAATGTAGGTGAGCAAGTTGAGGAGGTGACTGAGCAACACCATGAGCAATTTGATCTGAAGCAACCTCAAGCTCAAGAACACAATCGAGATATCTTTAAAGATGAGATGAAAATTGATGAGGTGGATATCAAAGGAAAAATAGATTGTTGGTAATCCTTTATTGAAAATCAATCAAAATGATCATGGAGAGAGGTGGACGTGATACAACAAAAGACTTCATACACTAGTCCACCTCATTCGACTTTTATTTATGAACCTCCTTGAGCAACCTTGAGGAGATTGGTGTTTGCTTCAAACACCAATTAAAGCATTTTGATGAGCCCAAGCTCATTTTTATACCTTTGTGAATATTTTTCAAAGTTGTTTTATGTGCTTAATTCTATTTAATTATTTTGATTTTGTAGGTATTCAAATGGTGTAAGTATGGGGAAGCAACATGGGAGTCCCAAATTCAACTTCTTGTTGCTCATCATACTTAATATCTTTTAGAACATAATTGGTTTGATTTATTTTGGTTATTTTTTAATATAAGTTTCTTTCAAGTTAAGTTTTTTTTAGTTTTCTTAATTTCAAGTAATGGACTTATATATATGAACTATTAACCCTTTCCTATGCAAGTTGTGGTTTATGTCATCTAAGAAAGTAAATTTTTGGTTGAAATAATTTTGTAAAAAGTAAAAATGAGGAGAAAAAATATTTCTTTTACACCTAATCATACATGTGTCACTTTCTCTATACACTTGGGTGATGAGTCATGCATGTAAGTAATAATGACTTTAGGAGGGAGTAATGTAAGCATGGATAAAAGTTCACCCTAGAGATAGCTTATCATTACACTCCCACTCTTCTTTTCAATTTCTCTTCTTTTCAATTTTATTTTTTCTCAATTTATTAATTTAAACTTCACCATGACATGCATTCTTTTTCAATTCTTTCCTCTAATTAACGTCACTTTTAATTTCATTTTAACACTAAGTTAGTTTCATTCATTCATTAATAAAAAAAAATTTAACACATGCATCACTAATTTTGCTAATTAGCATTAATTCAAATTCGGTCAAATAGCATTCTTATACTAATTAGTTTAATTTTAGTCTAAACTGATATTTTTAGCTCCTTAATTAAGGAAATTGCATTTTTTATCCTAACCATATCCTATTTCTTTCCATTTGCATTTATTTTTCCTATTTACATATTATTTAATGTACATTATTAGCTTAAGTAATGTTTTTCCTTTAAAATGCATCCAAATGATTTTAATTTTTGTTAACAAATTAAAATTAATAAATTTTTTTTATCCATGCATTAAGTGTTTCGACAGTTAAACATATTCTCTTAAATTAGTTTTTCACTTTTATCTCTTAGAAAAATTTATCCCACATTTTAAGCCTCAATTAACCTAACTTATCTTCTTTTTTTAAAAAAAAAATTCAAAATTTTCAAAAATTACATTTCATGCATGTTGGTCACGTATGCATTCTCTTTACACCGGTGTTTTAAAAAGCGCTAGGCGTTAGTTGGGCGGCCGAAGGTGAATCGGAGCCTAGGCGGGGATTAATCGGGGCCTAGGCGGACTTAGGCGCTAGTCAGTAGGGTTTAGGCGCTAGGCGTAGCCAGGCGGCGACCGTCAAAATAGCGCCTAGGCGGGGTCTAGGGGGGATTTTTAAAACAGTGCTTTACACCTCATCATCACTTAATTTTCTTTACTTAATTATTTTTCTTTACATTTAATTTTTAAAACATTCCTTTCTCTCATTTCACTTTTCAAAATTTTCAAACTCTTCCCTCTCTCTCCCATCTCCACCACTTGAGGACTTCACACCTTTAATGAAGGTCAAAATGGAGAAGAGCTCCGCAAAGTTTGATCTGAATAGGGAGACCTCCAAGCCTACCTCAATCATGAATAAAGAGGAAGTCCAGGAGAGCCAGCCTAACAAAGAGGGGAAAATTCATTCGCCCCCCCCCCCCCCCCCCCAAATAAAGAGTAAAAGTCCAAAGCCCTCTCACCCCAAATCTGGTATGTTACTTTCACTTGTGCTAGGATTTATTTTACAGCTTATAGGTTTTTGCAACCTTTCATTCTTTTATTTTGATGATGCTTTGAGGATAAAGCATTGTTTAAGTATGGGGATGAAGGGCTAGACCCTGATTTTATTATTCCTCATTGATATGGTGATGGTAACTCCTTATTTAATTACTTTTATTTTTTTACATGGTTGTTACCACTATTAATACCCTGCTTAGATAGGTTGCTGAAACCAAGTTATACCATTTTAAGCATGTTTTTGAATTTACTTTGTTTTGTACAGATGTTGTGATGTTTTATGTTATTTTGGTTATGCAATTCAGTTTTAGAGATTGCTTAGAGTTTGGCATATTGATGATTAAATTATATGAGTAGGATTAATTGGCTAATAGAATTTAGAATTGTATATAGGAACTGTTTTTCAATTTCTTTGGCCAATTAAATGCAATCAAGCTATTTTGGTGAGAATCTTGAGCCGTAAATATTGCTTACTTATCGAGTGAGCTAGCACATATAAATTCTTAAAATAGAACTTGATTTGGTTTGCACTTGTTGAGACCACATGTTGATCACTTACATAAAATGAGTAAGGCAATAGTTTCAGGCCACTTTTTTTGACAAAAAGCCACCCAAAATGGATTCATTTCTCTTAGACAGCCCATTTGAGTCATTAACCATTTTTTTTTAAAAAAAGACCTAAAATGTTTTAACCAAATCCCTTCATTTTGATTTTCCTTTTTCACCCGGATTTTTCCATGAGAAGTTTTCAAATATTAAGCAAGTTTAAAAAAATTCATTGTGACTTGCACCTTTAATCAATTCTTGGAAATTTGAATAAATTCCAGAATTTTGAAGCAACCTTTTTCCAGCTTTTCAAGAAAATAAGATATCTACAATTACTTTGATAAAAACAGCAACAACCTTATCTACTGAAATTTTTGATCCTATTCTGAAGCAAGCCTGTTAATATCTTCAAATATTTATGTTTACCAAAATTTCATTGCTGGAATACTTAAAAATCTTATTATGCTCCAAATAGTGTCAATCTTTCCTAAAAATATCCTTGAAATTGTACAACCTTAAGATTGCTGCATGAGTCTGTTTTTGTAATAGAAGCTTGCTGCAACCCTTGATTACTTTCTCATGGTTAAATCCCTTACCCAAATATCTTTTTTTGACCTACCTGACCCCAAACCTACATTACAACCCTTTTAAAGACCTATTTGATTATGTGTTGTGATTGACAAAATGATGGAGATGAGACCGATTCTCAAGCCTATGGATTTAAGGTTGATGTGTTTAACCGAGGAGTGACTTTCTTACATTTTCACCCTAAACACTTGTGAGAATTGAGTGAAATCCCTTATGAGGCACAAAAAATTGCATTGATTCCATGTTATTGACTAATTTGCTCTAAGTTGCTAACCTTAAATTACTTTTATGCTAATTTAACTTGCGAATGTGGTTTCACTCATCTCATGCCTTAAGATTTGTATTCTCCTTGAACTTCTTTATCATGACCTATTTTCAGTTTGCTTTCTTTGTTTTAAAGCTTTTTCGCACTTATCTTTTCTTTTTTTCTTCTTTTCCTTTGGTATTGCTTGAGGACAAGTAACATTTAAGTATGGGGATCTTGATAAGTGGAAAAAACACCATGTAAATATAAGTAATTAGGCTTTGGATCACTTGATTTGGAGTTATATTGTTGAAATTATGAGTGTTTAAGTCTGTTTAAAACGTTGCTGGAAATTCTAACAAGGTTGCTGAAGATTTCCAGATTTGGGTGTGAAAAGAGTGTCCAGCAAGCCTGCTAACATGTCTAGCTGTGATTTGACCTTTGTTGGAGCATTTCTTAGAGGGAATGGAAGTCTTTTTGGAGGGAAATGTGAATAAAAGGCGTGCTGCCACTTGCCCTTGCTTGGCCATCAAGAAGCAATCTAATGGCCCTAAATATTTTGTAATATTATATTATATCAAGGTGACAACTTGCTTAAGGCTCTTCTAAGTAGTATATAAGAAGCCTCATTTTTCTTTGTAAATCAGCCTTAATTGGCTCACCTTCTCTTTACTTTGTTCTTATGCTTTTATTTATTTTATATATATTATTTATTATATATTTACTTTATTTTATGTATATTATATATTTTCTCAGTAAGCTTGCTAGGCTCTACTGGCGGATTATCTTGTGTTGTAGAATCTCTTTTAAACCAACATGAATATTTTATTAGACTGATTATTATTGTTTTAAATGTTTCACGGGTCTAAATAGCCTATGTTGGATTGGGGAGCAAGGAACCGAAAGGTAATGAATAACAACCTGAGACCTCTTAATACTCACCTAAGTTTACACGCACCGAGAGGATACTAAGGTTTTGCTAAAGGCTCTGGAATTATTTAAGATGCTTACTTAAACTAAATGCTTAAGGTCTAGTCCGTAAGTGGATAACTCCCGGGGTAAAAACCTTAAAGTATTAAGTGGCAAGATGGTACTCCGCACTTAGTTACATGGAAAGCAGGTAAGATACTTTAGGTCTATGCACTTAAACATGTTGGGATAGAGGAGAGGAAGCACAATGAGCACCGCTTAATGGCCTGGTAAAGCTTGTATCTTTAATATTTATATTTTACAGCCCTTACATTCCATCTCTGCATTTTATAGCAACCTTTTCTCTGTCTTCTTTTATTTTACAGCAACCTTCATTTTAATTATTGCACTCAAATCACCTTTAATATTGAAACCCCTTAACCTACTAAATAGCCTATAAAATTAATTACTTTCCTTGCTCCTTGATAAGTGTATAATTACACTTATTATCATGACATTTTCAAACATAAAACAATATGGTTTTGTTTCATTTTATACTTCATATAAAAGATTTCATGTGGTATGTAGTTGTTTTTTATGCAAATGCAAAAACTAGGTAAATATTGGAAGTAAAATGAACAAAAGTGGAATTCTATGGAAAAAGAGTGAAAAAGGTACAAAAAGATGCGAGGAACACAATGATTTGGCTTAGGATCGAAGTTGTCAAAGATTGGTAAAGTTGCAAAGAAGAATCATGAAAAAATAGCATTTCACGATCGTGAGACTTATTCGCGGTAGTGACTTGTCACTCTTCATAAACAGAAAACTGCCAACCAATGTTCACGATCACGATAAGTGATTCGCGGTTGCAACTTGTGACTGTTATTGGTTATCTCTTATCAACTACCAACCGCCAGATAACAACGATCAACCTCCATCAACTAGCAACCGAAAAAACTCCTTTTGGAAGCTAACCAATCATGAAAAGGTATCTTTTCATTGTGGATGAGGATGAATCTTTGCATCCAATCAAAATGAAGTGATGCAACTCTTCGCCAATGGACATGACTCTTCGTTTGGATAGACGCAACCCTTCGCACTCTATAAATAGAGTTCAAGACCCACTAATTTTGTGGCATGGTGTTTTGGCATGAATAGAAGGCATTAAATGATAGTATGCGTGTATAGATAGAAAGTGAAAATATCTAGATTTCGCTACGTTCAAAGTCTTAGCGAGAAAAATGTATAAGTGATTCGATTCCTATTTTGATCACTATATTTCTACACAAATTCGAGCTTTTGTTGTATGAGTGTAATTGCAAAGCACTTATCAATAAAAGTTTTCATTCTTCAACATTCTTTTATTCGAAATTCATAAAGAATAGCATCCTAGTGGAGGTTTTGTACGAGTCGAGACTGAATTCAAAGTAGACGCAGGAATTGATGGAATTGATGATTCCCATTAAAGAGTGGATACGGTTTGATCAACTTTAGCTTTCACTTGCATACATTACAACTTTACTTTATTTTCTGCTTATACTTTCTATTTCGAAGTTTATGATATGTCTATGTGTTGTAACAAGTAATTTGTCTTGCATAATTTATATTAATCAAGTTATATTCTTTCTAGTTAACTTTAAGAGTGATTTCGGGGTTAACAAGATTGTGTATAGTCACTGGATCTATGATTATAACATTTTTTAGTGAGCTAACATTTTTGGAATGGTAACTTGCTACATATGGATATGTGAGAGCGACCCGTACTAAGCATAGTATTATAATTATCCAGGTTCTTATAAGTGTTATAATTTGTTTACCCTAGACTTAGAAAAGTCATCTCATGTGTTGCTCTGCAGTGAATTATTGAATATTAGGGCATCTAGAACCTTATTTGTTGATGTTATTTAGTGTACGAAATACTCTTGATGATTTTGCATGTTTTTCTCTGCTAAACTTGTTCTTAGGGAATATCTATATTTTTCATCTTCTCTAGTCTGTTCATACATCTATCTATTCGTTTATTTATCATCCAAACCCTCTAATAAAAAATTACCTATTTTCGTTTACCCTGTAACTCTGATTGGTCTTAAGAACCGAATTCCTTCCCTGTGGGAACGATATCTTTTAAAACTATATCGAAAATGTATACTTGCAGTGGTCACCAATTTTCTATTTTGATAAGCGGTATTGACAACACCTGTTCGTATTTTGAACTTTTATCTTATCGGTAGAAAAGTGGGGAACAAGGTTTTTGGCTTCATCATAGAATATAAACCCTCTAAATTAGTAAAGTCAAAATGTTGCGATCACTCCTTGTGCGAATGACACTTGGTCTTGCCCCGTACTACTAACATGATCTAGTGCACTTGCTAGGCTCATTTGGGCGGACAACGAAACATTGATGCACAATAACCATTAAAAGCATTCGCCAACATGTGTTATCCTTGTTTACATCATAGGAATGGACATGGTGTTACCCCCATAGTGTCCTCACAAGGTTTATGCAATTAGGTTGTCTCATTGAACCAAGATCTTGGGATCTCCAGTCAAACATGGTTGGGTTTTCCTTCACATAGCACCTTATATATTCATGGGCTTTTGTCTCATTCCTTTAGCTGTCTTTTCAACTTGATCTCCATTTAATCCTTTGGTTAGTGGATCCACAATGTTATCCTTTGATTCTACAAAATAAACAGAGATAACTAACATTCAGATCAGTTATTTAATGATATTTTATAGACGACACATGTTTCTCGACTTACCATTATACATAAAGTTATGTGTTTTTTTAATCGTTGCTTAATTATCGTAATGCACACAAATTGTGAGAACATGCTTAGGCAATTCCTGTATATCCTCTCAGAAGTTATGTTCCTCCCGTTTTATCTAAGGTTACAAACTCAGCCTCCATTGTGGAACGAGTTATAATTGTTTGCGTTGAGGATTTCCATGAAACTACTTGGTGAACACATATCCACTTGTACTGTTAGAATTCTTAATGTTAACTATCCAGTTAGCATCAGAATATGCTTCTAATACAACAGGTTCTCTCGTATAGTACAATCCATAATTACGTGTATATTGAAAATACCTTAGTATTCTCATTATAGTGTTCCAATGGCTTTTACTGGGGTTACTTGTAAATCTGCTTAAACTGCTTACAATATAAGCCATATCAGGCCTTGTACAATTTGTAAGGTACATTAGATTGCCTATAACACTTTCATATTCCACTTAGTCTATGCATTCCCCTTTAATCTTGGACAAATGTAGATTGACGTCTAACTGTGTTTTGGCTATACCAAAATCACCTTTGTTAAACATGTCTAGTATCTTATCCACATAGTGTTACTGCATTAATATGAGATCGTATGGTGAGAATTTAACTTGAATGCCTAAATTACATCCATTAATCGCATATCTTTCATGTTAAATCTTGAATTTAATATATTCTCGGTACCTTTTCTTCTCATTACTTCCAACAATGAGTATGTCATCAACATACAAACATAGAATAACATATCCATCATTTGTAGTTTTGACATATATACATTTGTCACACTAGTTAATACAATATCCACTAGCCATTATCAAAATCATTAAATTTTTTATGCCATTGTTTTGGTGCTTGCTTTTAACCATATAAAGACTTCACCTATTTACATACTTTCTTTTCTTGACTTAGAGCTACACAACCCTCAGGTTATTTTATATAGATTTCTTTTTCAAGATCTCCATTAAGAAAAGTAGTTTCACATTCATTTGATGTACTTCAAGACTTCACAAATTAGCAATTACAAGTATCATCCTAATGGAGGTTATTCTCTACATAGAAGAATACATGTAAAAGTAATCAAGGCCTTCTTTTTATCTATAACCTTTTATGACTAAATGAGCCTTGTACTTATTAATTGATCCATCAATATTTAACTTATATTTAAAATACATTTAGAAATTGGTGGCTTTGTTCTAAGAGGAAGGTTCACTAATTCCCACATTTGACTTTGATACGGATTCAATTTCGCTCCTTATGGCTTCTTTCCATTAAAGTATTTTTGTAGAGCTTATAGCTTCTTTGTACCTTTGAGGTTCCATTTCTACCATATATGTTAAAAAATATGGACCAAATGATTTTCAATCCTTGTACTTTTAATTCTTTTAGTATCTAACTCATGATCCATCTCACTCCCTTCTTGAGAATTTTGATCATCTTCTTCAACTAATGGTTGAAGATTGTCATTGTTATCAATGTTTTGTTAATCAACTTAACAGTCACATTCAACATTTTCACTAGATCTTTTGAATCCTGACCATTCATTTATTTTCCAACATTGAAACACATCTTCAAAAAATGAAGCTTCCTTTGATCTTATCAAAGTGTTTTTGTGTATATTTGGATTTTTATACTCATGAACAAGAAATTGATATGAAATACTATTCTTGACATATCCAGTAAAAACACACAATCCACTATTTTTGGACCTATTCTCATTCGTTTAGGTAATAGAGCTATTACCTTTGCAATACACCCCCACAATTTCAAGTAATTATATGAAAGGTTTTCTACCTTTCCATAATTCATAGGGAGTTTTATCTTGTTTCTTACATGGTATCTCATTCAAAAAATAATTTGCTGACAAAATGGCATCATCCCACAAATTTTGTGGTAAACCAGAACTAGTTAACATTACATTCATCATCTCTTTTAGAGTACGATTTTTGCGTCATTAAATTGTGGAGAATAATGTGATGTTACTTCGTGAATGATTCCATTTTGGGAGCAAAACTTGCGAATTGGTGCAACATATTCACCATTACGATCACTTCTAACCTTCTTAATTATCTTATTAAGTTGGTTTTCTGCTTCCTTCTTAAATAATTCAAATTTCTGTATAGCTTCATCTTTGCTTTTAAGTAATTATACATAACAATATTTTGTGCTATCATCAATGAAGGTAATAAAATATTTATTTCCTCTCCTTGATTGAACAAACTTTAAGTCACAAATATCAATATGTATTAAATCAAGTGGTTCTGAATTTCTTTCAATGGATTTAAAGGAACATCATATCAATTTTATCTCAACACTTATTTCACATTTATGTATTTTATCAATATGAAATGTGGATATATGATTTAAATTAATTAAACATCTTAATGTATCAAAATTAAAATGTCCAAGTCTACCATGCCATAAGTTAGACGACGTAACCATATAAGCAGCAACATTATTCTTATTCATATTAATGGAACCATTGTGAGCACTGTATTTCACTCCCGACTCACGAGTTCGATGATGAAGCTGTAATTTTTTTCCCTTGTTAGCTTTGTATTACAGGGTCCTGAAATCGTCTAGAAATCATTTGCTTTGTTTCTTTGGACCTTCCCTATTCCTTAAAGCCCAATTAAAAGCAAAAGCCTGGCCGACATGGCTGATATTATTAACGACAATGGCCCCATGTAGTTAACGACATCGCAGTAGCAGTATAAATAAAATTACACTTTTTGCAATTTTCAGTCCAAAAGACCACACCCCCCACATATTCGAACATGTTTGACTGAAACACAATATGAGACATCTTACATAGGATTTCACACACTCATCTTCATATGGGATCAAATTTTTAAAGTAAAAAGGTAAAAAGTAAAAGCATGGCCTACCCTAGGAACTAAGTTGACTTTGGATTAAAGAGAGCTCTTTAAGTTCAAAGCTGAGTTTCAGATGAAGAGGAGATCATTTTCGTGCAAAGAGAAAGCAAGAGAGAGAGTTCTAAGAAAAGTTTAAATTTTAAGTGTTCTTGGTGCTCTTGAACCTTTTGGTAACTAAGTTAAAGTCTTTTAACTCATAGTGACTGATAATTCCAGGATTTGAGAGTGTAAGTTCATGTAAAGGGCATGAACTTGGGACCTTTGGGTTTATTTAAGCAAGTTTGAGGTTTAGTTCTTCACTTAGCCAAACTTGAGTTTTTTTTAGTTTTAAATCTCTTTCCAAGTCTATTCTTGATAGAAGAAGGAGTATTACTTTTTCATCTTGCCAAGACTCATATTCAGGGAGTTTTCACTTCCCTCAAAGAGTAGACTCTTACTCTTCACTTTTTTGAAAAAACCGCAAACCAAACTAAAGAAACAAGGAGGACTTTCCAGAGATTTTCATGGACCTAGCAAAGTGGATTCACGGCTACGGGGTAAGCCTTTGAGTTCCTAAAGTAATGCTCAACTTGTTTATACTTGGTATATATGTTGGGAGTGTGAAAATGTAAAAAACTGAAAAACTATCTATTTTTGCTTACGTAATGTGTTAACGGCATTGTGGTGCCATTAATGGCATTGCAATGTCGGTAACAACATTACTGATATCATTAATGATATCACCAATGTCGTTAATGACATTGCTTTCCAGGCAGAATGTTTAGAAAATTTTCAAACATCGTTTTATGGCCAGGAGGGTCAACGGAGACTATTCAGACTTAAAATCTGAGTTTTTAGTAACATAAGATGTATGTTTGAGGATTTTACGAACCTTAAATTGGTCTGAAAGGGTTTCGAGCGATTGAAGTTGGTTCCCCTTTACCGGGATATTATTTTACCAACTTTAACGGTTTTCCTTTCGAAACTGGTTCCATAACGCCTTTTTATTTGTGCATTTGGACATAAATTAATTTTTGCCAATATTATTATGAAGTGCGTTAGGAAACCTCGACGAAGAGAACTGAAGTTCACGGATAACCGACCCGAAAAATGTTCACATGTGGCATTTTCATAAATAAAATGATTAAATAACTTATGTGTATAAAATGAACCCTTTTTACGTGGAAGGATTTTTAAATCTCTCGATGTTTTAAATTAGACCGCTCGAATCTCGCAAAAGATTTAAACGAAGATATTTGCAACTACGTTTATTGTGCCATATTTGTGCTAACCTTTGTGGATGTAGGTAGACTAGGGTTAGATGAATGTTAGGATTTAATTTCCTTTGGGTATCACATTAATTTTGAAATTGAATGTAATATTCATTAGATATCTATGTATTCTAGGTGATTGTATCCCTTGGATTTCGATGTCTTTAGGCTATTTCAAAGATGTAATTAATCCCCGTAGATTAGACACATTTAATTTCCTAAGTGTTTACTTTCCATAATTTATTACCGTTTTATGCATGTGAGATAAATAAAACATAAACTGAAAATATCTAGTTTCGTTTGAATATTATAAATGTGGATTAGGCAAACAGATCTAAGTTGTACCAAATTTTCCCAGAAGAGATAATCCGGGTGGCGACTCTGTAACATAGACTAGAGATTTAGGTCTCGAGTCTTTAAACTTGAAAATCATTTTCAAGCAACACCTTTCTGCACACACATTTTTTCCTCTTTCAAAAACCCCCCACACCCCATCTCACTAGGCTAACGCCTCGCGGTGACTACGCCGGAAGAACGTCGTCTGCTCGCAGTGGAGACTCTGCTGGGGAAATCTTTTTTTAAACTTAAAATAAGTTTGAAAGATTATAGATGAGTATTTAAAAGTCGTCAAATGAGTTAACCCACATTTGAAATATCGAACAAGAGCATATGCATTAGATGGCTTAGCCTTTAAGATTAGGATGTCTTATTTACCATGAAGCCTGCGAAAGTATCATTTGCAACCCCATGGCAACCAAATATACTTAGCAAGTGGATCTCTTGTGCCATATCGCATGTACCTCTCTCGTTCGCACCTATTTGGGGAGAGGCTTAGAGTGTATCATAGTGCAATAAGAGCCTTCTACATCAACAGCCCATGACCAAACTCATATAAGGAAATCGTTGACACTTTCCCTAGGCTTACCAAAATAAATGCATCTCTTATGCAGGTTCGCTCTGTAATACTTCATGGTATTAAGATGATCCAAACCTAGATTTAAAGCCTAACCCTTACGCGTGGGAGATATAAGGTTGGAAGTGATACGTTGCATGCTATGTGCTATGTGTTAATTTCATCACCATGTTTATTTCATGTAAAGCATCATGCTAACCATGATTTATTATGCAGACACAAAGTATACACACATGTGTTAGTACACCGATATAACCTAGATTTAGAAAGATGCGATGAGACAGCGTCACCTAGGGTTAGGATCACCCATGGTGATGGCAGTGCCTACTTGGTACTCGAACCACTGTCCATTTGGAATTGTGAAAACCATTGGGTACAACATAATGTTTTACCCAAACTCGAACCTAGATCTTGAAGAAGCGACGAGACAGCGTCACCTAGGGTTAGATCCCCCGTGGTCATAACAGTGCTTGCTCAGCACTCTAACCTCTATCCGTTTAAAACCATATGATATAAAAACCATAGGTTATAACACACCGTTTTACCCGAACTTGAATTCATCAAGGTGTTCACCACTTTTCTACTAATAAGTTTAATAACTTGTTTCGCAGGATTTTGGTTATACTCGTTTCGAAAGGCTTATCCCCAATAACAGTGCCAAAAACTTGTTCGCGTTAAAGTATAGGTGTTGTCAATACCACTTATCAAATAGAAAAATGATGATAACTGCAAGTATATAGTTGCGATGTAATTTTAAAAGATATCAATCCAAAAGGGAAGGAACTAGCTCTAGAGAAATGGAACAAAAGAAAATAAAATAAATGATTTTATTTTAGTTGGGTAGGATGGGATATGATGGTGGATAAATGTATATAGATCAAAGTAGAAGAAATCAGTATAGATTATTCTTACAAACAAGTATAGCAAAGAAAACATGAAAAATTAACAAAGATATTGCGTACACTAGACTAATTTAACAAATTCGGTTCTAAATATTCAGATATTCAATTATTCACCACAGAGCAACACATGAAATGACTTTTCTAAATCTAGTGCAAACGAATTAAGACGATTATATAAACCTGGATAACAATACTACTATGCTTAGTACATGTCGCTCTCACATAGCCATATTTATCAAGTTACCATTCCAAAAATGTTGGCTCAGTAAACTGCGTTATAATCACAGATTCAATGATTATACACAATCTCGTTAACCCCGAAACTACTCTTAAAGTTGACTCAAAAGCATATAACTTGATTAATATAAAAGACTCAACATGAAATACACATTATGACACATAGACATATCATAAACTTAGAAATAGAAAGTATAAGTAGAAAACAAAGTAAAGTTGTAAGGTTTGTAAGTGAAAGCTAAAGTTGATCAAACCGTATCCACTCTTTAATAGGAGTCGTCAATTCCCACAATGCTTGCGCTTACTTTGAATCCGGTGTCGACTCGTACAGAACCTCCGCTAGGATGCTATTCTTTGTGAATATCGAACAAATGAATATTGAAGAATGAAAACTTTTATTGATAAGTGATTTGCAATTACACTTATACAACAATCACTCAAATATGTAGAAAAATCTAGTGATCGAAATAGGGTTCGAATCACTTATACATTTTCTCACTAACTTAGAACGAACGAACTCTACACGATTTTTCTCTCTATCTAGACACCATTTATGCCACTCTCACTCTCTCTACCACCCATTCCACGAAATTGGTGAGGTTTGGAGCCCTATTTATAGAGTATTAAGGGTTGAGTCTATCCATACGAAGAGTTGTTTTCATTGGTGAAAGATTGCATCACTTCATTGTGATTGGTTGAGAAGCTTTAATCTTATCCACAATGGATAGACACCTTTTCATGATTGGTTAACTTCCAAAAGGTGTCTTTTCATTTGGTAGTTGATAGCGGTTGATCATTCTTATCTGGCGGTTGAAAGAAGATAAGAGTTTACCAAAAACCATCAAGGTCGTGACAGTGAAGTGCATGTCGCAACCGTGAATACTTGGTTGGCAACTTTCTGTAAGTCGCGACTACGAATGGTTGTCGCGACCATGAATTATGTTTTTCTTTAGAATCCTTCTTGTAACTTTACCGATCTTCGACAGCTTTGATCCTAACCAAAATGTTTAAGTTCCACGCATCTTTTCGCACCTTTTTCACTCTTTTTACATAGAATTCCACTTTAGATCATTTTACTCCCAAGATTTACCTAGTATCTGCATTTGCACTAAAAACAACTACATACCACGTGAAATCTTTTATATGAAGTATAAAAATGACTTAAATTATAGTGTTTAGTGTGTAAAATTATATTGATATTAAGTGTAATTATACACTTACCATACCCCCACACTTTACTTTTGCATTGTCCTCAAGGTAAATTCAACAGAAGTGTATAAATTGGTAATCAAGTTCGTACCTCATTTGGAGAAAGACTATTGTAGTGAGTACCACATTCCCA
>CATIWQ010394820.1:0-19933 GCA_949673415.1 Euphorbia schlechtendalii
TGGATGCAGGTTAGATGTATGTTAGGCTTTTATTTTCCTTCGGGTATTGCACATATTTTACGGAAAATGTAAATAATAGGTTAGCGGGCGGTTGCATCCCCCGATTTTTGAAGCCTTGTAATTTTATTTTCTGCATTTACTGTTTTTGTGGATGATTTAGTTTTCCGTTTTTGTGAATGTTTTATTATTTCGCAATACGTGAATCATGCATTTAACTTCAAAAATGACATAAGTGCGAATATGCACAATTAAAAGAAAATGGTTTTCTGTAGATGTAATATATTATGGTCACTTAAGAAATAAGCAACTTATCCCGGACCCGAATCTCTGTGTCTTGGTGGGCCGTCCCCCAGACTTTAAGCTTCACAGGACTCTAATTCCTTGAAAGAGCTAATCCAGGTGGCGACTCCACACTGAGAGACGGCGGATTCGGGTTCGAATCGATCTTAAACGTTTTCGCCTTTTTCTCTTTTTAACCTTTTTTCCGGGTCCCAGACCCGGTGCCTTTTCCTTCATCTGTTTTCAAAATACCCCGGTGGATCGCGCCTATGAACCCCGCGCACTCTCGGCCCACCGCTCCGTGTCGCCCGCTCACAATAGTCAGAAACAAGATCAACATGGATAAAACAATTAACACATTTCATACCGGGCACCCCACACCAGTGCCGCTAGCACCCGCACTGAAACCACCATCAACTCTCTGACCCCTAACTTGAATAAAGGATCATGCCTCTTAGGACTAAGTCGGTGGGCGAAGAGGGAGCAGCCTCTCCCGAATGAAGGCCTCGTAATCACCACGCTATCCTGAGAGCCTCATGCCATGCTCCTCGAAAAATAGCTACCGCTCCTCGGGATCATTGATCACCAAGTGCGCCCAAAATAGTCCGATGGGAATAGTCCACCAGAATTGGATACGCTCACCTAGGTACCACCCACGGGTACTAGGCCCCTCAAGGATGTAGCGATGGAGGTCCACATCTCTCTGAATCTCCTTCTCCATGTGATAGCTTGGGAGGCCCCGCCACGGGTTGCGCTCCACCTCAAAAGAAAGAACAAAAAAGTCAGAATAAATTTAAAGATAAAAAGGTGATCATATCCATCGAAATGAGATCCATCACCTGCTCAAGAGTCAATCCACAAAGATATTGATAGTGATCAGCAGAACCCAAAGCATCCCCCTTGAAAGACGAGCAGATCCGGTCCATACACGGAGCACCCTCCGGAGCATCGTTAAACTGCAGTGCAAGGAGGAACCGATAAAAGAAGGCCCATGCCTACAAAATAAAGGGGTTAATTAAGGTTAATCAATAAAAAAACCGACATAATCAAATCACAAAGTAAGAAAACAATACCTGAAGAACCATGGGGAAGTAACGTAGAACCCGCAAACCACCCCGAACAACTAAGTCAAGGGCAAAATAAGTCTACGCCAAGATCACCCATGGCTAGTTAAGGCCACTAACTTCGTCCAAGTCCCTAGCGGCTCAATCAACCCATAGTTGATCTCGTTGTTAAAGATAGGGAAAAATGTCACACTCAATAGGGTGGCCATAAATGACCAGACGTATAAAGGAACCTTGACCTCGGAAATAGATTATCGACCTGTCTAGTGATAAAATAACACGCTATAACTCAATGCTCAGCCTCTAGGGTCAACACCGAGTAGGTCTCTAACATGACGGCAAGTAGTGGGAGCCTTGAAGAACTGCTCCAAGAAGGCATCAAACTGAATACTATACCAGTCCAAGATAGACCGGTGATCACCACGATATCAGAGGGAGTGATGGTAACCTCCCCGATCAGAAGATGGAATGTGTGCGAAATGTCGCACCACCTCCAAGCAAGTGCAACTGATGTCACATACGGCAATAATGTAGGTTGTAAGGATCGGGCCAAAGAATAAAAACTGGTGGCCTAAATGGCCTGAACGAGCTCGGGGTGAGAAGAAGCATGACGATACCATGCCTGGATGGTAGAATACCCACCAGTAGGATGAAGTGTGGGAGAATGCAAAACAAATCAAATAATACGTTTTTTTTAGTTAAACGCAAAAAATACTAGAAAAACACAAAAATTATTTTCTTTCAATTTCTTTGGAATAATTTAGATCCAAAACACATTTGGATTCCAAATCTTGAGTATTTTCAAATCATTCTTCTTCTTACATTTCTCAAAAAGTCCTCAGATATTCTCGGGTCTAAAACAAATTTAGAACCCGAGTCTTATTATCTTCTAGACAAATATTTTCTTCAAAGATTTTCGGATCTAAAAAATGTTTGAACTCCGAGCTTTACTTATTTTCAAATCTCTTTTTCATCTAAAAAAATAATAAATAATAAAAAAATAAAAATATACAATAATTATGTAGAGGAGCGATCGGAGCCCCGAGAGGCGCCGTTGGAAAAATCCGGTGAGCCCTCGGGGCCGCTCTAGGCATCTCTAGAGAGGGACCCGAAGGACCCTCGCTAGAGAGTCTGGTGAGGGTCCCAAGACACCCTCACCAGAGAGTCTGGTGAGAATCCTAGGACCCTCGCCTGGAAGTTTGGTGAGGGTCAGGCCCTCGCCACGTTTTCTTGGACTGCGGATCTAAATTTAACTCTTTTAATTTTTTCTAGGCTAAAATTCCATGACATGGTTTAAGGATCAGTTCCAATCTAGTTCCTAAATAGGGTAAAATCACATTAAAAATGGTAAATAAAAATGTTTTTACCAAATACCTCGATTCGGGAGAGTTGAGGCTAAGTTGGAAAATCAGGATCCAATGTCTCTATGGGGGAAGTAACTGTAAACCCCAGCATAGTGTCGCTCTCTGCCAAACCATATGCGGCGTCAATATTAATACAAAATATGCCAAGATCATTAGTAGGCTGAGGAGTGAGGCTAGAGGTGAAGAGGAGTGCCCTGCCAACGACCTTCGACAACATGTTTGCGAGAGAGAAGGGAGAGCGAGAGTGCTTAGAGAGAGAGAAAGATTATGAAAAGTTAAGGTATAAAGAAGGGGGAGCCCTATTCATAAAGAAAATAAGTGGGCCCCATCTATCTATTTTATTATTTTACAATGGGAGCCTCCTAACACTACAAATTGATGCACGGGATATCCCTAATATTCCTCAAACTCATTTAGTTCATTAATTCCTCATTGTTTTAATTTTTGATTAAAGGGGAAAAAAGTTTTGCTCCGCATAAACTCAATCAAATAATCAAAAGATTCATCATGAAATATTTATTAACATTATTTTCTTGATTTACCGCAAAGAACAAGTAAACATCCTACTAAGGAAATTCAAGATCGCCTTTGAAACAAATTTAGACATCTATCTCCAACCATTCAAAGAGGCACATGATAATCGCAATCGAAGAAAAACAATTGCTTACAATAATGGGGACACCGCAGAAAGAAATGGTAGACCCGCCCATAAGGGGCACCAAGTACCTAAAGGATTCTGAAGAAAGAAACAGGCAACCATACGAAGACACAGTGCCAGAGAGGAAGGCCTATTTTATCACCAATTGGGAATAAGAAGTCAACAACAACACCAGTTAGGTATGCTCTATCCCTACACTCATTTTGTTTGATACACTAACTATTCGACCAACGATAATAACACAAGGGGCAGCTGTGAGCACGAGATTTTGTACCAGCTCGCGCATTCAATGATGATGGCTTTTCAGGTTTCATCCTTGAATCACACAATTTTCGAGTATCCGGATGTATCTGAATAGGAATCCTCCTCGTTTCTAAATTCAAAAGGACATTGTCAATAAAATTATTTAATTTTATTTAAAAATTAATTAAAAAATACGAAAATACATAAAAAATTCAAAAATAGAAACCCGAGGGAGATTGAATCCCAGGCTTGAGGTAGGCCTCGCCAAATAATGGGCTTTGGCGAGGCAGCCTCACCAAGGTTTGGTGAGGCAGCCTCGCCAAGGATTTAGCGAGGTTGGCGAGGTTGCCTCGCAAAAGTCCTTGGTGAGGAAAGCCTTGCTAAACTTGGCGAGGCTGCCTTGCCAAAGACGTAGTAAGGAGCCTCGCCGAACTTTTTCCGACAAGACCCCTCATCGAAAAAACTTACCTTTCTTGGATTTTCAGGATTTCTCCTATAAATAGTCAGGTCTTTTTTAATAATGGGGACTCGAAAAAATTTACAGATAATATATAGCTTTTAGAACTGCTTCAATTTCCAAGAACTAGATGAACATTTTTAAACTTTCATAATAATTTTACCTAAACTAAAGGACGAGGAGAATTTTCAACTACCGATCGGATATCTTCGAAGTGGATGCATTCCGTAAGAGTAAGTCTCTGAGTTCCTAAAACTGCAATATCCGTGCTTTCGGTGTTCTTCTTCTTCTTCTTCTAATTTAATTTGGGAACCTAAGATTTTTATTCTATTCAAATGTTGTAATTCTTCTTCATCTATTTTTCTTTATTAAAAGGAGATGTATGTTAGAACACCCCCACGAAGGGAATAAAACATATTCCCGGATAACAGCCCTCACCAATTTACCATGCGAGCGATTTCATTAATTAAAATGAGCAACCAACATGCTAATAAAACAAATTGTTTTATTTAAATAACAAACACATTATCGCGATTGATTTTTTAGGCCATACGAGCGTTGCTAAATTCAAAATCGAACATATATGTGATATCCCATATGCTAACCTTTGTGGATGCAGGTAGATTAGGATTAGATGTATGTTTAGGATTTTAATTTTCCTTCGGGTATCGCAATTTCTTTTTTTTTTTGGGAAATATAATTAATAGGTTAGCAGTCAGTTGCATCCCTTGATTTTTGGAAGCATTGTAATCTTTATTTTTCACATTTACTTACTGCTTTGTGGATGGTTTATTATTTCTTATTGTGGATGGTCGAATGTACACAATTAGGAGAATATGATTTTCTGTAGATGTAATATAATGTGATCCAATGAGAAATAAGTAACTTATCCCAGACCCAAATCTCTGTGTCTTAGTGGGCCATCCCTCGGATGTTAAGCCTCACAAGACTCTAATTCCTAGAAAGAGTTAATCCAGGTGGCGACTCCATACTAAGAGATGGCGGATTCGGGTTTGAACCGATCTAAAATTGTTTTCGCCTTCTCTTTCAACCTTTTTTTCGGGTCCCCGACCCGGTGCTCTTTTTCCATTTTCAAACACCCCGGTGGACCGCGCCTCTCATTTCCGCACGCTCTCGGCCCACCGCTCCGTGCCGCCTGCTCACACTAAGCTGAGTTGTTTTCCCTTAAATAAACTCTAGTCAGCTTCATTAATTAAGAGTATACTTAGTACTCAATTAATTTCACTAACCTAGATAGTTTTATATTTCCAAAACATTAAAGTACTATGAGGTACTATTAACTTGAATTCTGCAATCTCCCCCATTTTGGACAGATAGTAAACAAGGTAGAAGAAGAAGTTAATTGAATGGGTAGTTTAGAGATATCGAGGATACTTGAAAGAGATGTAAGACTCCCTTGTGTTGAGTGACTTCCCTTAGTCAACTTGAACTCCCCCAAACTAAGTGAGTCTTTTTCAAGTAGCTCTGCTCCCCCATACTTAGAGGATTTCTCTTCACTTTGGGACTTTCTCTTACTTCAGCTTAACATCAGAATTAGTCTCTAGTATGAGTTCCTTCATAGCATTTTCAATACATAGTAGAAACACACATACAACATGAAAGTAAAGTTAAGAAGATCTTAACTTGAGTTGAGAACTTGTAATTTTTATTAATAGAAAAAATGTCTTAATCACTACATTACTTATGTCTTGATCTAAGATTACAAACTGAATCCCTATTACTAGTTATTCAAAACAAATACATGGAATATGGCCTATTCTACTTTTTATGAACTGAAGAGGAAAAGCCAGCAGTCTTATCTTGGTAGGATTTTGGATGTTGCTGATAAGGAGGCTTGTGATGAAATGGTTTCCTTGGAAGAGATCCCTTATTAAGATTCACCATTCGGAGAGCATCTTCTGCTACCTTCTCCCCCTTTGCTATCTGACCTTGCCCGATTTGCTCAAGGTAGGTATTAAATGCATCAAGGGCAACCCTAAAGTTCTCTTGCTAGCCTATGATCTATGGGGATATCTCTTGCTCCAGTTACGCTTTACCTTCAGTGGTATGAAAATCTTGATCATTAAGCTCATTGAGAAGAAGATGATGACATCTGGAGAGGTGCGCAATCTTCTCAAAGTCCTGAAACGTGAACTGTTAAAAGCATTGAAGAAGGCCTCGGAAATCTGTTGCAGTCAATACTATCTTTAGTTTCACTTCAATTTCAAGAACCTTGGCACCAATTGGTGATATACTCTTTATAGTGTAATCAATTTCCTTTGCGTTCAGCTCACCCACCTTCAGTAGAGTCTCAAATTTCTTCTGCAAATCTTCCACTTTAGTTTTAATGACATTCAGCTTTGAGTAAATAGTCAATCATACTAGTTTTAGGACCAAGCGATCCCGTCCCAGGCAAACTAGGAGTCGGCATGTTTGGAAAAATCTTCCCCATGGCATTCACAAGTGTGAGCTGGCGAAACGAATCTATGGGCTGAGAGCGCGCTAAAGATGAGAGGCGCGGTCCACCAGGGTGTTTGTAAAAAGAAGCACCAGGTTGGGGAACCCGGGAAAAGGTTTGAAAGAGAGAGTGAAAACATTTTTAGATTGGTTCGAACCCGAATCCACCGTCTCTTAGTGTGGAGTCACCACCTAGATTAGCTCTTTCTAGGAATTAGAGTCCTGTGAGGCTTAACGTTTAGGGGATAGCCCACTAAGATACAGAGATTCGGGTTCGGGATAAGTTGCTTATTTCTAATGGGATCACATTATATTACATCTATAGAAAACCGTATTTTCTTAGTTATGCATATTCACGCTTAGGTCATTTTTTGGAGTTTATGTGCATGATTCACGTATAGAAAAAGTAGTAAACCCATCCACAAAATAATAAGTAAACGTGGAAAATAAATGCGAAAAAGTAAAGATTACAAAAATTACAAAAATCGAGGGATGCAACCACCCGCTAACCTATTAATTACATTTTCTCAAAAATATATGCAATACCCGAAGGAAAAAAAATCCTAGGCATACATCTAACCCGCACCCACAAAGGTTAGCACGAGATATTGCACGTATGTTCAATTTGATTTTAGCGAGGCTTATGTGACCTAATTAAAACATCGATGATTAAAGTTGTTATTTTAAATAAAAATAGTTCATTTTTATTTACAAGTATGTTGATCAATTTTATTAATGAAAATGATCGCATGGCATAAGGTGAGGTCTGTTATCCAGGAATAATTTTAATTCCCTTCGTTGGGGTATTCTAACATAAAAAATTAAAAAGAAATAAAAGATGACGAAGAGAATTAAAACATTTACAATAATAAGGAATAAAAATAATTCCTAGGTCCACAAATAAAAATTAGAAAGAGATGAAGCAGATGAAAGCATGGAATCCACAATTTTAGGAACTCAGAGGCTTACCCTTTCGGTATAAATCCACTTCAGCGTCTTTGTTTGATCCACGGGAGTGTTCCTCGTTCGTTTTGGTTTAATTGTAGCTTAATTGAAAAGTAAGTGTTTATTTATCCAAAAGATAATCAGACTCAGGTTCTAAATTTATTTTAGACCCGAGAATTTTTGAGGATATTTAAAGTAGATAAAAAAAGATTTGAAAATAATTAAAATTTGGAGTCCAAATGTCTTTTGTCTAATATCTTTGAAGAAAATATTTATCCGAAAGATAATCAAACTCGGGTTCTAAATTTATTTTAGACCCGAGAATATCTAAGAATTTTTGAGAAATGTAGGAAGAAGAATGATTTGAAAATAACCAAGATTTGGGATCCAAATGTGTTTTGGATCTAAATTATTCAAAAGAAATTGAAAGAAAATATTTTTGGTGTTTTTCTCGTTGTCTTTTTCTCTGAAAATCTAATTTTTTTATCTAAAATTTCGAGCTCCCTTTAATCCAAAAATGTCCCAAATTTATAAAAATTCGGGACGGGCTTAACCAAGTTCGTCGAAGAGTTCGGCGAGAGCGAGGGTGGTGGCCCTTGCTGAATTCCTCAACGAGGGTGGCCCAAAGTATTCCTATTTGGGAATTCTTCGGGCATGTTATTATTCATTATATATATTTATTTTATTTTATTTTATTTTAAAGTATTAATATATTTTATTATATATATATATATATATATATATTTATATATTTACTTATATATATACAAGTTTATATATACCTATATTTCCAAATAACCCAATTGAATTATTTTGGACCCTTTGAAATATTTTAAGCCTTTAAATATTTATTTAGGGTCCCAAACACTACTTTTAACAAGGAGAACTCCCATTTGAAGATGGTCAAATGGTCGAAAATCATTTGATTCGAGGATAAATATCCCGAAAAGCCATCATCATTGAACGCGCAAGCTGGTACAAAATCCCGTGCTCATAGCTGCCCCTCGTGTGATCATTACTGGTTGTATAACCAGTATGATCACACGAAATGAGCATAGGGATAGAGAGAATACCTGACTGGTGTGGTTGGTGACTTCTTGTTCCTAGTTGGTGATAACATAGGCCTTTCCTCCCAGATCTGTGTCTTCTTAGGGTTGTCCATTTCTTACTTTGGGATCCCTTAAGTACTTGGTGCCCCTTGTTGACTGCTTCTTTCTGCGGTGTCCCTTTAGTGGTTGGCAACCGTTTCATTCTTCAGTTGATAAATGAGACTGTTTCCTTCTTTAGCCATCGAAATAACCGTTCCCTTCTTTAGTTATGTTTTGAGTTAACTTGTTTCTTATGAAAGTCAGAAAGAGATAATGTTAATACATTTTATGATGAATGTTTTAATTATTTGATTGAGTTTATGTGAAGCAAAAATTTTTTCCCCTTCAATAAAAAATTAAAACATGTTAAGTAAATAAGTTTAATAGAAATTCGAGGATGTCTCGAAAATTGCTTCGTTATTTTGTGATGTCGCAATGTTTACTTTAGGCTTGAGTGGGCAATCCTCTTGTTTTTTATGTGGTGGTGGGGGTTCTTGTTTATCGGAACAGTGTTGCCCCAGTTCGGCATTGTCTTTATATATAAATGTCATGATGTAAATGTGATGTATGCTTGTTTTTATGCATGAACAATATTTATCATATGATCTATGTTCGTTTGTTATAAGCGTCGTGAGCTTCATCCATTGAGGAGCCTTCTCTTATGCTGGTGCATGGTTACCCCTAGGGTTTGTCTTGTTAGGGATTCCATTGATGACTTCCTCAAAGCGACGACCATGGGTTCGTTGAATTAGGTTCAAGTTCACAGCTTGTATCTGATTTGAGGAAAGTCTTGATTAATCATTGATCCCTTATTGTGTCGGCAATGATCACTTGGAAGCCGCTTTGCCTGAAGTGTTGAAGGTATGTGATGCCTCGTACCATTCCGAGGAGGAGATGATGAATTTGATATTTCTTTGGTTCTAAGTTTTGCATAGATTGCCCTTGTGGGTTTTTAATCTATCGAACCTTGTCTTAATTTTTTCCTGCACCGCCTTTTCAAGTTTAATCCAGCAGACTCATTTTTCTTTATTTTATTTTTTTTTTATTTTTTTTATGTTTACTTGCAACATTCTACCATTGGCATGCAAGAAATCAAGATAACCATATGCATAAAGCTTTAGCAAAAATGACAACTTATGGATGAACTTAACAGGGGTATAAATGTTTCAAACTATTTGACTCCTGCCATTGATTAGCCCTCTCAGGTTTTCTAACAAATGTGGTTCTCTTGATGTCCTAAGTTTTGCCTGAGCTGCCCTTTTCGGGTTTACAACTCAGCGGACTATTCTTTTTGAGTTTTGAAAAGAGGCCTTAATTTTTGCTCAACATACAGAGTGTTAGTTGACAAGGTAAATACAAATATATTCTTTATTTGTATTGCTTTTATCGATTTATTTCTTTTCACCTATGCATGATAGAAATTGTGTAAGACTTGGTTGATTTGATAGATCAGTCATCATCCATGTCCACGACTTCATTTGTTGGTGCTCATGCTGCTTTGCTAGCTTGAGGTGTATATGACGATGGGACTTGATTATCATCATTTCCCTTTGAGTTCAATCATTCTCCAATGATAGGTGGTATGTCGAAGATCAGATTTGATAGCTTGATTCATCGATGGTGGATGATGTTTCCTCCTCATTGTAATGATCGACCCATAAGTGCTGGTGAGCCGTGTGATGGAGTTTTGATGTGTTCAATGATCTGATTCCTTCTTTGTGTTCTTTGACATTGTGTCAGTTGTTTAGTCCTTTAGGGAAGCTCCAACTTGCTTTGGTCAGTTTGACTTTAGCTTGATTGCCCCACGAATGGAGTCGTTGTTGTGTTCAATGATCTAACTCCTTATTTCTGACATTGCGCCGCTTGTTTGGTCTCAACTTCTTTTGTTGACATTTTAGCCTTATTCTAGCTCTAATCCTTTTGATCTTTGCGTGCTTAGTTCATTTGATTGAGTTAGTGGACATTTCGTGCTTGGAGATTTTTCCATTGATCATCATCCTTGTAAGATGAAGCAATTGCTATCATGCATTATCTAAGTACATGTGTTTATCTCTCACTTTCTCGCAAGAGTCAAATAATTTGAATCTATTGTAATTGTGGGGGAATCCATTTATAACCAAATTAATTTCATGGTATGATGTGTCACATGGGCTTAGAACAATATGTATGTGCTTATGAGAATACGTGATGTCATAGATAGAGTATCAAGCAAATAAACAAAGTTTAATTTATTCAAAAATAATTCGAAAGCCCCTTTGGCAAAGTAGCAAAAAGCTAATTTATTACATCATCATCTTTCATGGGTTAGTACTCCTCGGATGTGTCTATGGATTCAAAATGCTCCATCCGCTCCGCCTTCTCAAACACTTCTTGATAGCTGGAGAAGCTATCAGATTCAAATTTGTTCCTATACAGTGGCAGTGCACCGTCCAGCAGCTTTGTTATCATCTCCGGTAGGGTCAAATGAGTCTGCAACCTAACTTGTGTAGCCATCCAACATGTATAGTAGGATTTGAAGCACTCACCCTGTCTTTGCCTTATGGCCTCCAGATGTTGCATTGTGGTTTCCATTTGGGAGTTGAAACCATAATGCCCTAGCATAGCCTGAGCAAGATTATTCCAATCAATGGCTATGTCCAACGGAAGGTGGCTATACCATTCATTGATTGGGTGGCCCAAAGTGGTGAAAGAAAGATTAGCCATCATCAGTTAGCTGACCCTTAATGCTCTCATCACTGTCTGATAATGCATAAAGTGAGCATGAGGGTTCCCAGATCTTACGTACTTCTAAAATTACGGCATTTTGAAGTTTGAGGGTAATTTTTCTTCTTCTCCCATTGTCGGTTGTGTAGGGTATGCATTCCTTAGGTGGCCACCGTGAATGGCCAAGAAATTTTGCCATAGTTTCGCGATTCCTAGTTATTGAAGGATGGTATTCCTTGTGCTTGGATGAGAGCCATATTGCCCCTGGGGAAATGCTACAAAATGGGGCAATTGAGGTTCCTGGAACTGTGAGGCGATCGACGTACTCCAGTTACGAACAATGTGTTGGGTCATTCCTTAGTAGAAAGGCCCTAGTGCGAATGTCGGCTACCCCATTTATCCCGGGTAGAATTGGGGAGGATTAGCAAAGTTATATCCTGGCTGCCCAATCAGATTCTGGTTCAACTGACTTTGTCCTACCCCGAACTTATAAAAGGTAGTTGGGGGCACCATGTGTGAGGTGGGAGGTCCCCCTGTTGGATTGATGTTGTTAAGGGTGACCTTCGGGCTGGACACTGCATTCTAGGCCGTACCGACGTGTTGGTGAATGGCCGATGCTAGCTATTCACTATTGGCAAAGGTATTCAAGGTAGCTGCAATCTCGGCACTCACCGATGACTGCTGAGAATTTTATCCCGTAAGGACAAGGTGATCCTCTCCCACTCTTTTTCTCACTGATTGACCATGATCAATGTGCGCTGAACTGAATCTCAATCAAAACCCGAGTCCTCAATTGAGTCAGTGTACGGAACCCCCTCTAGATTGGCCACAATTGGAGAAACGCGAACCAGGCGGCAAGCAGGCCTCTTCCAAACCCCTTTGATATACAAGAAGAATATTAGACCGTGCAAGAGATATTTAATATTATTGCTGCATTCATAAGGGGTTAACATGTCATGATGTGAAATAACATGTATGTCAATCCATTTGAAACAAACAGGTTAGTCGTTAGGTAAAAATGAAAACCTATGGAATTGAAAATACAACAACGGAGGTTGGATTTGAGATTTGTACAATGTCTATGTGACATCGTAACATGAGTGATGTAAGTGAGGTGACTAAGTTACCTATGTGGTAATAGGTCAATGGTTTGAGGTTTTGTACCATGACTAGGTCCCATGGAATGAGGATGTCAAAATTATTTCGAGTAAGCGCTGTGACATACCCTAATAAAATGAAAACAACTACCATATGTAGCTACCTAATGAATGATTTGGTTATTTTACCCAATTAGGGCTGAGTTTCGGATACCTGTGTGGTCATCACTATTTTAGGGTATGTGGTGATACGTGAATTATTACCTCATGTGGGTGAATGATTAGGTATGAAACGTATACCCTTGAAGATTTGGTAATGCAAGATTTTTGAAATAAGTTCACCTCATGTGGGCTTAGGACATCAACTGGGATATCCTTTAATGTGGGAAAATGGTTTTGGGTAGGTATTCGCCCGGTTTGGGCTTTTGGTGTGTATAATTACCCCGGAAGGGCTGTGAGTTGGATGTCGAGTGAACATCTCAAAGATGATGTGTAGGATATATTATTTCCCCTTGCGGGCTAAGTGTCGGATGACAACTGGACATCATGCAATAAGAGAAAGGTAGTTTGCCATGTACAGGCTAATAGCGGGATGTTAAGTGGACATCTCGATGGAAAGAGGTAAGTGATGTTCCTATGTGGTTTTATGTTGTCCTAGGGTGACACGATCTATAGTGTCAACTATGCCTAAGTGTATGTTATATTGGTTTGGTATCATGATATGTACATTTAATATCATGAGTGTGTGAGTTCAAGTGTGTACACAAACATTCATGGTTATCATGACATATATTCAGTGATAAATTGAAATCAATATACATATAGCACATAGCACGCAACGTCCAAACTTCCAACCATAAAACTCCAGCGTGTAGGGTTTTTGGCTAGTCTCTATCCTATGTTTGGTTCATCTTACTACCATGAAGATACTAAGGAGCGTACCTATAGAAAAACATAATGCATGGTCGTTTGTTGGGTAACACCCTATGGAAAATGCCTATGGCTTATTTACATGAGGTTCACAAATGGGTTGTTGATATAGAAGGTTCTTATTGCACTAAAATACACTCCAAGCCTCTCCCCAAGTGGGTTGAGCGAGGTATATGTGATATGGAAACAAGTGCTCCACCCGCTCAAGTACCATCTTTTCTCAGGGAGGCAGAGTCACCACTGTGAGCGGGCGACACTGAATAGTGGGCCGAGAGCATGCTAAAGATGAGAGACGCTATCCACCGGGGTGTTTGTAAAAAGAAGCACCAGGTCGGGGAACCCGGGAAAAGGTTTGAAAGAGAGAGCGAAAACATTTTTAGAACGGTTCGAACCCGAATCCACCGTCTCTTAGTGTGGAGACGCCACCTAGATTAGCTCTTTCCAGGAATTAGAGTTCTGCGAGGCTTAACATCTGGGGGATGGCCCACTAAGACATAGAGATTCGAGTTTGTATAAGTTGCTTATTTCTTATGTGATCACATTACATTACATCTATAGAAAACCGTATTTTCTTAGTTATGCATATTCACGCTTAGATTATTCTTTGGAGTTTATGTGCATGGTTCAAGTATAGAAAAAGTAGTAAACCCATCCATAAAACAATAAGTAAATGTGAAAAACTAAAGATTACAAAAATTACAAGAATCGGGGGATGCAACTACCCGCTAACCTATTAATTACATTTTCTCAAAAATATATGCAATACCCGAAGGAAAATAAAATCTTAGGCATACATCTAACCTACACCCACAAAGGTTAGCATGAGATATTGCACGTATGTTCAATTTGATTTTAGCGAGGCCCGTGTGGCCTAATTAAAACATCGATGATTAAAGTTGTTATTTTAAATAAAAATAGTTCATTTTTATTTACACGTATGTTGATCAATTTTATTAGTGAAAAGGAAAAAAAATAATTCCTAGGTCCACAAATAAAAATCCAAAAGAGATGAAGCAGATGAAAGTGCGGAATTCGCATTTCTAGGAACTCAGAGGCTTACCCTTTTGGTATGAATCCACTTCGGCGGCTCCGTTTGATCCCAGGGAGTGTTCCTCGTTCGTTTTGGTTTAATTATAGATTAATTGGAAAATAAGTGTTTATTTATCCAAAATATAATCAAACTCGGGTTCTAAATTTATTTTAGACCCGAGAATATCTGAGGATGTTTAAAGAAAAGTAGATAAAAAAGATTTGAAAATAATAAAAATTTGGAGTCCAAACGTCTTTTGGATCCGAATATCTTTGAAGAAAATATTTATCCAAAAGATAATCAGACTCGGGTTCTAAATTTGTTTTAAACCCGAGAAAATCTGAGGATTTTTGAGAAATGTAGAAAAAAGAATGATTTGAAAATAATCAAGATTCGGGATCCAAATATGTTTTGGATCTAAATTATTCAAAAGAAATTGAAAAAAATATTTCAGGTGTTTTTCTCGTTGTCTTTTTCTCTGAAAATCTAATTTTTTGTCTAAAATTTCGAGCCCCCTTCAATCCAAAAATGACCCGAATTTATAGAAATTTGGGACTAGCTAAACCGGGCTTGCTGAACTCTTCCGTGAGGCCCTCACTCAAGAGTACAGCGAGGCCCTCACTGAACTCTTCAGCAAGGGTGGTGGCCCTTGCTCTCAGCGAGGCCCTCGCTGAATTCCTCAGCGAGGGTGGCCCAAAAAATTCTTATTTGGGAATTCTTTGGGTCACTTTATTATTTATTATATATTATTTTTTTATTTTATTTTATTTTAAAGCATTAAAATATTATATATATATATATATATATATATTTACTTATATAAATACAAGTTTATATATACCTATATTTCCAAATAACCCAATTAAATTATTTTGGACCCTTAAAAATATTATAAGCCTTTAAATATTTATTTTGGGTCCCAAACACTAATTTTAACGAGGAGAACTCCCATTTGAAGATAGTCAGATGGTCGAAAATTGTGTGATTCGAGGATAAATATCCCGAAAAGCCATCATCGTTGAACGAGTGAGCTGGTACAAAATTTCATGCTCACAACAAGAAACTTCTACTAGGAGGAGACTTTCTTGGTGATGTGATCATTGACCTCGTGCTGGATGGTGTCTATTTTGGTGTGCAGAGTCAAGATTTACGATTGGGGCTTTATCTATCTTTGAAGAAATAGTCTTCGGCAGCTTTACCATCTCATCCTGCTTATTGTCATGAAGAAGCAAGAACTTTGACTGAGCTTCTACTAGCTTCGCAATATAGTGGCCAATATCCTTGCTTGCTTCCACCTCTTTAAAGACATTCTCAATCTTTTGCTCAGCTAGTCTCTTTATTTTGGCCTGCTCCTCACCTAGTTTATGGACTTGAGTATCCAATTTGGTACCCAAGAGACTCAGCTGCTTAGTAGCAGCATCCACACTACCCTTTATCTTTCCTACAACAACATTAGCCATTGTAGTAAACGTGGGGATACATGTGATTGCTGTCCCAAGTTGGGCTGCAGAATCCGTTAACCCTGTGAGTATCAGGGCCATCTTATCAACCAAACTTTTAGCACTCTCTTTTGCCAAATGATTTCGAATAGCCAACAAGCTACCCTGAATCCTCTCAAACTTTTCAAAGTATTGAGAATCACTAGGCACACATGTGTGCTATTCAAACTCAAGAAATTTTGCCTTTGGTCTGGAAGATAAGTCCATCAATTCATGAGCTAGTAGCACTTGTCTTACTAGTCCACTAACTCAGCGGTAGTCTTGAGCGTAGGGAATTTCTTCCTAGCTAACTCTCTGATTTCCACCAAGAAAAATGCATCAGCCAAATCATCACGAAGTGGCTCTTTGCTAGGTTTAGTTGCTTCATAGGCTGTAAAATTTACCTCAGTAGTCTGACCACTTGGTTTTTCAAAATCTACAGGAGTAGAAACTGAGGGATTAGAAGGATCTATAGGAGAAGAAGTGGTTTTGGGATTTACAAAAGAAGAAGGGGTTGGAGTTTGGATGGGTCAGCTTGAGGTTACTCACGCAGAGTTGAGGATTCCTCAACATGAGTGAAAGTGGGTGTGGGGATGTTGGGTTCCTGGGGATCAGACTCCTCAGGAATAAGGATAAGGGTGTCTCCAACATCCTCCTCGCTACTCACCACCTGCACATTGTGTTGTAGGGGCCTATTGGTGGCAGAACCCTTGCACTAGGTGCCTTCGATTTTTGCAAATACTTCTTGTACCATAGCATCAATGTTAGGACTCATAGTGTCTTCTTTTCTTGACTTCTTGGCCTCGCCCTGCTCCTTTGATTCCTTAGAAAACACCATTTTGTGCTTTCTTTAGCGCAGGGACTCATTGGCCTCAGCCACATCTTCAGTTTCCTTTGCTTTCTGCTAAGCATTTAGTTTGGACTCCGCTTCACATTGAGTGCGGGTTTTGGCCTTCATTTTCCTTGTTTATCTTTGAGGCTGAGTAGGGGCCTCATCAACTTTGGATTTCACAGGGCTTTTCACCCTTGCCTTGGAGGAAGCAGCCTTCTACTTGGGAGAGGAGGCGGTGGTGACTTTCTCCAGGATGCTAGAGATAGGTTGCTTGTCTGAGTAATCACTTTCATTGAAATCCACCATGAAGCCATCTTCATCTTCTTTTTGGATATCCATTGGCACTACTATCGCTACACACTTCAACTTTTACTTCTTTTGTGCTTTGTTATACCTAACGTGCACCTGATTGTGAACCATTCTGCTGAAATGAGCCATCTTGAATCTCTTCTTTACTAACAGCACTGTTTCACCTGACTCCCCCAAAAAGTGAGCCAAATTGACTTTCGCTGCCTTCATTAGCTAAGTAATGAGGTAACCATAGTGATAGACGATTATCATCTTGGTTAAATGATGAAGGATCATCACTAGCCAGTTCATCTTCTTACCCTCTACCATATGGTAGACCACACACCTTTCAAAGTAGGTGCAGCTAGTCACTGAACCCGTCTTCAGTAGTAGCAGCTTCACCACAAGCTCGTGGCACATTCTAGCAGTCCAACTCATCCCACTGGTTGCTATCTCCCCAGAAACATAATTAGCGGGGAGCTCCCAATCCTCTGGAATTACCACGGTGTCTTCGTCGCCTGTCCTTCGAAGCTGAGTGCCCTTATTTGGCATGTTGAGGACACTTCCAATCAGCCTTGCACAGATGAGGGTGGATTTTCCCCAAAATCCATCATTAGGACATCATCAAATCCCTGAATGGTGTAGAGATTTGAGTAAAATACCCTAATGAGTCCTTTGATAGCAGGACCCTCCAACTTCAGAAAAGAACTTAGGTGTTGTTGCTTGATGATGCGATGCATGGACTTGTTGAGCAATAGACCTTCATAGTCCACCTAATATACTAGACCAAAATCCAGTTTATCAACCCACTTCACTCTCGTGAAGTAGGTTCCCTCTTATAGGGTGAGCTTCTCAGTCTTACCTTCAGCGTTAACAATGATTCTCAATGAGGTGGTGTTCTTAAGTCTAAAAGTAGTGCGAGTGATCACCATTTGAGAGTTTGAACGAAAGGGTTTGAAAGAGGAAGAGAATTAGGGATTCTATGATTCGGATGCTCTGAGATTGAAAAAGCAAGTAATCTCTATCTCTTCAACTATTCACCTTATATAGACTTCAGTAACTCTCTAGGGCACATGGTGCTACCATAGCTCAAGATGGGAATGAACGTTGAGATCTGAGAGAAATCAACCGCCTTAGTAAAATGGTGAGTTTTGGTGAAAACAGTTCCTATTCAACACATATCTTTTTGAAAATGTAGAGATTTGAATTTTAACCGTGAACTGTTCCTCACGCCATTTTATTGAAATAGTGATGGTGTTATCAACGTATCTTCTTAAGACATACTCTCCAACACTTAGCCAAAATTTTGAGAATTTCAGCTTCTTCTTCTTCATCGTGGATTAGCCATTCCAATTAACTGCCTCAGTACAGATAACTGCTCCTTAGGCAATGGCTTAGTGAAGATATCAGCGCGCTGCTCCTCAGAATGAATATACTCCATCTTGACATCTCCTTGTAGCACATCCCTAATGAAGTGATGTCTAATGGTTACATGCTTCATCCTGCCATGCTGAATTAGATTTTTGGATAGGTCAATTGCACTCTTGTTATCACACATAACTTCGAGATAGCTTGACTTTATACCATAATCTTCCAATTGCTGCTTAATCCATAGCAGTTGCGCTACACAACTTCTTGCTGCCATGTACTCCACTTCAGCTGTACTCAACGCAACAGAAGTTTGCTTCTTACTATACCATGAGACGAGACACTCTTGAAGGAAATGACATCCTCCTGTTGTACTTTTCCTATCCAGCTTATCTCTCCCATAATCTGCATCTGTAAATCCCCTAGGAATGAAATCTGAGCTATTGGGATACCACAAACTTGCTTCAATTGAACCTTGCAAGTACCTGAGAATTCCCTTAACAATAGCTAAATGAGATTCTCTAGGATCAGCTTGATAACGAGCATCGTAGCATACAACATACTGTATGTCTAGCCTACTAGTTGTGAGATAAAGAAAAGAACCAATGATTCCTCTATAGAACTTCTTGTCCATAGGTTTTCAAGCTTCATCTTTACTCAGGATAGTATCTATGACCATGGGAGTGGACATTGGCTTCGAATGCTCCATATCAAATTTCTTCAGGACTTCTCTAGTATATTTAGCCTGGCTGATGAAAATTCCATCTTCAGTCTACTTGATATAAAGACCAAGAAAGAAATTAAGCTCTCCCTGTCCACCACTTTTCCACTGATAAGTTTAATAACGTAATGGTTCCAAAAACTTGTTCGTGAGACTTGGCTATACTTGGTTCGTAAGGCTTATCCTCAATAATAATGCCAAAAACTTGTTCATGAAAAATGTAGGTGTTGTCAATACCCCTTATTACATAGAAAAATGATGATCACTGCAAGTATACAGTTGTGATGTAGTTTTAAAAGATATCGAACCCACAAGGAAGGAACTAGGTCTAAAGATCAACAAGGAAAGACAAAGTAAAAGAAAATAAAAATAGTTTTGAAATTTTTATTAGATAGGAAGATTAGAATGAAAAGTTGAGTAAATATAGATGTGATAGATGAGAGACTCTAAATACTTAGATTTTCACTACGAACAAGTATAGCAGAGCAAACATGCGAGATCAACAAAGATGCTACGACACACTAGACTAATCTAACAAACCCGGTTCAACACACTCTGATGTTCAATAATTCGTCGCAAAGCAACACATGAAATAACTTTTCTAATCCTAGCTCAAACTAGTTAAGACTATTATATAAACCTGGACAACGTCTATACTATGCTTAGTACGGGTCGCTCTCACATAGCCATATTTAGAAAGTTACCATTCAAAAAATGTTGGTTCACTAAACAGCATTATATCACAGATCTAGTGATTATACATGATATTGTTAACCCCGAAACTACTCTAAAAATTAACGCCAATGCATATAACTTGATTAACATAAAAGACTTAGCACGAAATACGCATTATAACACATAGACATATCATAAACTTTGAAATAGAAAGTATAAGTAGAAAGCAAAGCAAAGTTGTAAGGTATGCAAGTGA
>CATIWQ010394822.1:0-10029 GCA_949673415.1 Euphorbia schlechtendalii
TCCAATGTGATTGATTTCAACATAGCTAAGAAGCTTGGATGCAAGCTAAGGGTAATTCCACCTTTAGTAGTTACTATGGCTAATGGAAACAAGAACTATTGCAAGTTCATGTGTGATGGACTTGAGTGAAAAATGAAAGGCATTGAGTGTAAGATAGATTTTCATATCATGCCTCTAGGTGGTTGTGAGGTTGTGTTGGGACTCAAGTGGTTAGCTAGCTTGGAAAGAGAGGAATGGGATTTCCTAGCAATGATTATGAAGTTTAGGAAGGGAGGAGAGGAGTTTCAACTAAAATGAAAGACAAGACTAGTGATTAAAGTTATTTCTTGCAATGGAATGCTTTAACTGCTAACTCAGGCTTAGAGTCCTACTCTCTATTTAGCATAATTGGTTACCACTGATGGCCGAAAAACTAAGTTACATGTTCCTGTAGAATTATTGCTAGTAATTGAGGAATATAATGCTTTGTTTAGATAGGTTGTGGATATGCCTCCTGCTAGAACTCATGAACATAAGATTCCTTTGATTGAAGGAACATCTCTAGTAAATTTAAGGCCCTGTAGATACTCTCCTATGTAGAAGGATGTGATTAAGAAGGTGGTGGCTGAGTTATTGGAGAGTGGTACCATCAAACATAACACAAGTCCTTATTCCTCTCCAGTCCTCTTGGTAAAAAAAAAGATAACTCATGGAGGATGTGTATTGATTTTAGAGAGCTTAATAAAAGAACAATTAAGGATAGGCTTCCAATTCCTATTGTTGAAGAGCTATTTGATGAACTTTATCATGCTATTATTTTCACTAAGTTGGACCTAACATCAGGCTACCATCAAATTCAAATGCATGAAGGGGATGTCCACAAAATTACTTTCTGCTCATGAGGGTCACTATGACTTTCTAGTGATGCCTTTTGTTTTGACAAATGCCCCCTCTACATTCCAGAGCCTAATGAATCAGATTTTCAGGCATCTATTAAGGAAATTTGTATTAGTGTTCTTTAATGACATTCTGGTTTATATCAATAGTATAAATGAACATGTTAAGCACTTGAAAAAGGTTTTTGAAATGCTACAGCAGAACCAATTGGTAGCAAAGAGGAGCAATTATAGTTTTGGGCAGGTAAAGGTGGAATATTTGGGGCATGAGATTAGTGATGGATTAGTTGAGACTGATCCAGGGAAGGTTGAGGTTGTTAGTAAATGGTATATTTTAGTCAATTTAAAGGAATTGAGAGGGTTTTTGGGTCTCACTAGCTACTACAGAAGATTCATACAACATTATGGTAGATCAGTATGCCTCTCACAAATTTGTTGAGTAATGAGGGGTTCCATTGGAATGAAAAAGATAATTTGGCTTTTGAGAAACTCCAGGCAGCATTGACACGTTTCCCTATGCTACATTTACCTCATCCTGAGAAACAATTCATAGTAAAAACTAATGCTAGCGAAGGTGGAATAGGGGTAGTGCTTATCCAGGATGGACACCCTATAGCCTACATCAGTAAGGCCTTATCTACTACATATCCATGGATGTTTGTTTATGAAAAGGAACTTCTAGCTGTTATGCATGCAGTGAGGAAATGGGATCACTACCTAGGTCCTAGGAAGTTCATCATTAAAATTGATCATAATAGCCTTAAATTTTTACTTTAACAATAAATGATAACAACACAGCAACAAAAATATATACCAAAGCTTTTTGGCTATGATATCAAAATTACATACAAGAAAGGGATTGAAAATGGTAATGCAAATGCCCTATCTAGAGTTCCTATGACTATTTTGGCTGCCATTACTTTATCCACTCCTGTTAATAGCCTAATGCCTAAAATGGAGGCCAGTTAGATATATGATCATGTGTTGCAGTCTAAGTTGTAGGTTATTAAGGATTCAAGAATAGACATTAAGGGGTTATTTACTTGAAAAGGAGAAATACTTCGTAGAAAGGGGAGAATTATTATGGGAAACTCAATGGAGTTAAGGAAGAAGATCATCCAACTACTACATGATTCTGTAGTAGGGGCCATTCAAGGGTCCTTGCAACCTACAAAAGAATTGGAAGTTATTTCTATTGGAAGGGGCAAGAGAGGGATATAAGGAATTACATAAGAACTTGTATAGTTTGTCAAAGCTCTAAATATGAAATAGATAAAAGTCCAGGGTTATTACAACCGCTTCCTATTCCAGAGAAAATTTGGACTAGCATAACCATGGATTTTGTGGAAGGCTTACCTAAGTCAAGTGGTAAAGAGGTGATCAAGGTGGTAGTGGATAGATTGAGCAAATATGGTCATTTTGTGGCTTTGGAGCATCCTTATACAGCTCAAAGGGTGGTTGCTCTATTTTTGCAAAAGATTTACAGACTCCATGGTTTTCTAGCAACGATTGTAAGCGATAGGGATCTAATCTTTCTAAGCCAATTTTGGGATGAGCTTTTCAAACTACGAGAGCTCACCTTAGCCAAGTTACCAGAATATCATCCACAAACGGATGGCCAAACTAAAGTGGTTAACAGATGTTTAGAGACTTACATAAGGTGTATTGCACACCAATGTTTAAGAAAGGGGAGTGAGTGGTTGACTTTGGCTGAGTGGTGGTATAATACCACTTATCATTCCTCCATTAACATCACTCGTTTCGAAGCTATGCATGGAATTTCCCCACCAATCCATGTGCCCTATGTTCTTGGGGATTCACAAGTGAGCATAGTGGATCTGTTACCTATAAACAGGGAGGTAGGAATGCAGCTAATGGGGTATCATTTGAAAAGAGCATAGTTCAGAATGAAATAGCAAGCTGGTAGGGGAAGGAAAGAAAGAAGTTTCAATATAGGAGATTTGGTTTATGTAAAGCTCAAACCTTGTAGGCAAATGAGTGTTGAATTACGTTCTAACCATAAACTTTCCCCTTTGTATTTTGGCCCTTATGAGGTGGAGGACAGAATCGATGAAGTCACTTATCACTTTAAACTACCTCCTAGAGCTACTATTCACCCTGTGTTTCATGTTTCTCAGCTCAAAATGAAGATTGTAGACGAGGCTCGATTGAGTGACTTAATTGAAGAATCTGTTTTGCCAATTCCAAGCTCTATGTTGCAAAGGCGTATTGTTAAAAGAGGAAATTAAGCTGCTGCTCAAGTTTTGATTCAGTGGACTCAAGGAAAAGGAGAAACTTAGGAATATGTGGAAGTGATTCACCAGAAATTCCCTACATTTTAGGTGGATGTTGATTTTTAAGGGGAAGGGGGTGTTACGAGAAAGAATTAAAGCTTTATAAGAACTAGCTGTTGCAAGTTCCATCTACTTATCACCCTCTCAACTCGGCACGTGGTATGATCTTAAGCTATGTTTTACTATTAAGTAAAACACTATGTTTGATTGTGTTAGTTATCATATGATGCGTATTAATAATGTAGTTTTTTAGGTAGCCTTTACCGTTTTGAGTCATCTTCTTTACTCAGCCAGGTATGAGCTATATAAGCTCGGCCTCCAATGTAATTCATTCTTTCTTTTCTAACTCAATAACAGAATCTCTTTCTCTCTCTATTTTCTCTCTCTAATATGTTATTGTGTTATGTTGTATCATACTAAATTCTTAATGAATTAATCTTAAATTTGTGTTCGATGACTGATCTTGTATATATCCTAATTTTATGCTCATGATATTTCTTTATTCTTACCCTAAACGGATGCCGCTTCTTATTTAATAGCTTCAGTGTTATATTAGCATTTGTGGGAGGGTTGTTCTATCTAAATTCAGTTTTCGTGAGAATAATTTTTCTAGTAAAAACCACTACAATTTTTTCTATCATTTGCATAAGTTATAGCTAATATCATTACATATATTTTTTGAAAATCTCCCAGAGAGTCAGTGTAACTCTCCGAAAGCTAAAAGTTTGAGGCGGGAGAAAATTTGGGGGCGAGGTTGTTCGCCACTTTTCTAATGATAAGTTTAATAACTTTTTCGCAAAGATTTTGGCCATATATTAATGGTGCCAAAAATTTGTTCACGTAAAGTATAGGTGTTATCAATACCACTTATTAAGATAGAAAAATGATGATAACTGCAAGTATACAGTTATGATGTAGTTTTAAAAGATATCGATCCCACAAGAAAGGACCAACTCTAAAGATCAACAAGGAAAACGAAATGAATAAAATAAAATAAAATAATTTGAAGTTTTGGATAGGAGGATTAGAATGAAAAATGGATGGATATATGTATGGAAGATTAGAGATTCTAATATATATATTTTCCTACGCAATAAGTATAGCAAAGAAAACATGCAAGTTCAACAAAGTTATTACGTTCACTAAACTAATCTAACATAATCGGTTCTAGACACTCAGATGTTCAATGATTCACCATAGAGCAACACATGAAATGACTTTTCTAATTCTAGCGCAAACGAATCAAAACAATTATACAAACCTAGACAACAATATTACTATGCTTAGTACGGGTCACTCTCACATAGCCACATTTAGCAAGTTACCATTCTAAAAATGTTGGCTTACTAAACAGTGTTAAAATCACAGATCCAGTGATTATACATAATCTCGTTAACCCCCAAAACTACTCTTAAAGTTAACTCTAAAGCATATAACTTGATCAATATGAAAGACTTAACACGAAATAAGCATTATGACACATAGACGTATCATAAACTTTGAAATAAAAAGTATAAGTAGAAAGCAAAGAAAAGTTGTAAGGTATTCAAGTGAAAGCTATAGTTGATCAAACCGTATCCACTCTCTAATGGGAGTCGTCAATTCCCACAATTCCTGTGTCTGCTTTGAATTCCTTCTCGGCCCGTACAGAACCTCCGCCAGGATGCTATTCTTTGTGAATATCGAACAAACTAATGTTGAAGAATGAAAACTTTATTGATAAGTGATCTACAAGTACACTTATACAACAATCGCTCGAATATATAGAGAAATCTAGTGATCAAAACAAGGATTCGAATCACTTAAAAATTTTCTCGCTAACACTTATGAACGAAGCGAAACTAGATATTTTATTCTCTATCTGCACACAATATACGTAACCCTATAATTGCACTCTAATGCTCCCCATGCATGAAATTGTAAGGTTTGGAAACCTATTTATAGAGTTCAAAGGGTTATGTCTATCCAAAAGAAGAGTTGTGTCCATTGGTGAAAGATTGCATCACTTCATTGTGATTGGTTGAGAAGCTTTAATCTAATCCACAATGGATAAGTACCTTTTCATGATTGGTTGACTTCTGATAAGTGTCTTCTCATTGGTAGTTGATGGCAATTCATCACTCTTATCTGGAGGTTGGTAGTTAAGAAGATTTAACTAGAAAACCATCAAAGTCATGACCGTGATATACAAGTTGCAATTGTGAATACTTGTCTGGCAACTTTCTATTCTGAAGTATACAAGTCACGACCACGAATGATTGTCATGATCGTGAATTATGTTTTTCTTTAGAATTATTCTTGTAACTTTACGGATCTTTTGACAACTTTGATCCTAAGCCAAATCTTTAAGTTCCACGCATCTTTTCGCACATTTTTCACTCTTTTTACATAGAATTCCACTTTAGATCATTTTACTCCCAAGATTTACCTAGTATTTGCATTTGCATTAAAAATAACTACATACCACGTGAAATCTTTTATATGAAGCATAAAATGACTAAAACTATAGTGTTTAATTTATAAAATTATAATGATAATAAGTGTAATTATATACTTATCATACCCCCACACTTAACTTTTACCTTGTCCTTAAGGTAAATTAAACAGAAGTGTATATATTGGTAATCAAGTTCGTACCTCATTTGGCAAAAGACTATTGCAATGAGTACCACATTCCCACATTGCATAAGATTCAAGTAGAAGTTCAAAATTTCCCACAAATTAGTAATGTGCAATTTATATAGCTTAGTTTCATACCTTTACTCATAATGGAGAGTCAACCGAATCGCATCTTCATATAAGCGTTATATGCATACTCTAACATTACCTTCTCTTAAGCATAGTATAAAGTATAAAGGATATAGAAAGCACTCTTTGATTAATTTTCTATGAAGGCATTTATAGGTAACCTAGGATGCTAAAACACTCTCAGTGGTTGCATTTTATGCTCCATACGACTCTCCCCTTTTTTCAGTGGTTGCATTTTATGCTCCATATCACTCTCTCATTTTGTTTCTTTTAAGCATATGTTTTTGAAGTACTTTGTACTTTGCACCCATTTTTTCGTGCTATGCTTTCTTTTGTTTTTTTCACTTAATGAATGGTTGTAGTTTCTGCTCCTTACCATTCCTCACCTTTTGCATAACTCATTGGTTAACCTCTCTTTTTTTTTTATTTTTCACTCTTAATACCCTCATCCTTTATTGATAAATTTCAAAGTATTATGGCTATAGTTTCCCAACACTTTAAACATACTCAATACTTATAGGACTTATTCGAGATTTGAATATAAAACTCATAGTAAGAATACCATTAGATATTACTCCACTTAAACTTATTGGAAGCATTAAACTAAAACTATATAACTTATACTAATTCATGCTGCATTGAAATATATATCGAAAGTTACTTGGAATGTTGCTTTCGAATGTTACTCACCACTCATCCTTGCCAAATGCTAAATGTTGTACTAATAATGCTCAATTTCAACATGCACTCAAATTTTGCACTAACATCACACTTGTAATACCTAACACTCAAAATAACCTTGGATAAATGTTAGTAAAGTATAAGAAATGATAATGTATAACTAACAAAAATATCAAGAAAAAATTTCAAATTCTTCGATTTTTTCATTTTATTCAATTTTTTTGGATTTTAAGGGATTGTTGCAAATGCCCCCCCCCCACACTTGAAGACACGATGTCCTCATTGTGAGACATTTAATAAAAATAAAAACTAGACACACAACTAATATAAAATAAAAGAAAGAAATTGAACCCGTTTTACTCTTCAAAACTCGAATCTGGTGGACTCAGAGAGATTTCCAAATTTTGCATTCTGAAGTATGTATTCAACTTTCAGTTCAATGAAATGTTGGATTTTGTTAGTTGACGAACATCTTGTTGTATTGAGGCAATGTCTAGGCATGATTGGTCAACATCTTGCACGAATTTTCCTCTCCAAGTATCATTTGTACTTCCCGAGGCTTGTCTTGAATTACCACTCTCAAATTGAACTTCTTCAACATCTTCCTCATCGATTTGGTTTTCTTGTGTAGTAGACTCTTGCATCGGTCTAAGCTTCCGTATCCTCACTTCATATGGTAAAAATGTAAACTATCCACCTTCTTCTTTAACTAGTCCTGCTCTCTTCATATACACGCCTCCCATAAAATTAAATTTCTATTTTGGATTATATTGGTACGGTAATTGATTCTTCGCTCCCAAAATTATCCCACAAATCGTATTCTCACCTCCAACTCTAGCCTTTTTATGTGTAGTCAGACTAGTGATGGACTCCAAAATATACATCGGAAACTTTTGTCGAAACTACGAAACTGTGCACTCCAATATTTCCAAGTCTTTCATTGACACCTTTGTCTTTACGTGTCGGAATAGAAGACTTTGAGAAATAAATTTGTGAAGGTAGAGAAGGTTATTACTTTGGATGTTCTTGTTGGATGAATTCTTAACATCATATCGATCTAATCCCGTTAATTCTGTCCAGATAATCTATCAACTCATAATCTTCATCTTTCTTAATATCGTCATAATTTTCTCCTAAACCAAACCATTTGATTAAATCCATCATTGTGAACTTATATTCTTTTCCTTCATTCCTGAATTTCTTCTTCATAAAGTTTCCATCTTCAGCAAGAGTTACCAAGAATTCGAGGACCCATTCCTCGATAAAAGAAAATCGCATATTCACAAACTTCTCCCATCCAAATAATGAAAAATATTTTTCTACTTCCACGTGAATCCCAGCATCAATAGCAAAAGTAGGATCATAGAAAATCATACCGAGAAAATCAAAGTTCTTGAATCTCAAGTATCTTTCCACTTCTTTATCACTATAGATTAGGAAGGGACATCCATACTTATTTTGTTGGTTGACCAACTTGTTCCTCCCTTTGGTTGCTGTAGACTTCTTAGGAGCCATTGAAATCAACAAAGAAATAACAGTGTTTGATTTGAAAAATAGAGAAAACTTGATTTTGCAAAAGGTTGTGATTAAGAATAAGAGTTTTTGGTGAAAACAAAATAGCAAAAGAAGTTATTTATAGAGAAATTAGGATAATTATTACCTTCCCAATGGATATATGATAAATATAACCGTTAGAATATAGCTGTTACAGCAACAACTGCTGTGTAGATCGCACAAGTCGCGATCACGAGAGTAAGTCACAATCGTGACTTTCCCTTACTCAGAAACAAAAAGTTCAGTTCAAAATATCATGAGCGCGATACAGGTCGTGATCGTGAAATGCCAAAATCCAAAAAGTTTTTGTTCTTGTCTTTTATTTTTGAAAACACATTAACTTAAAAATATACACAAAATAATTAAAATCTACTATATTATACTATATATATAATGAAAATATAAGAGATTTAGGGATCAATGGAGTTTTTCAACCCCTTGACTTCATATTTATGGATGAAGTACAACTTCTTGTATGCAAGCATCAATCAAGTCTAGTTTCGTGCAAATATCTTCATCCATCTGATATTTATCAGCTTTACCCGTGTTAAATTCAACGGTATCATCACTTATTCTTAACTTAATTTTGCCTTCCAAAACATCGATCAATGCTGCCAGTATGCATAAAAGGTCTTCCTCAGATTATAGGACACTTTTCATCATATGCAAAATCTAGCACAACAAAGTTTGTTGGAAAAACAAATTTATCTACCTTAACTAGTACATCTTCTATTATGCCATAAGAACATTTAATAGACTAGTCAATCAATTGCAAGACCATATTTGTCCTTTTAACTTCATCATCGAGTTTCAATTCTTTGAAGATTGATAAAGGCATAAGGTTTATACAAGCCCCAAGATCACATAAACATTTTGGGAAAGAAATGTTTCCAAGTTTACATGGAATTGTGAAGCTTCCTGGATCTTTTAGTTTGGTAGGTATTGTAGCTGTTATTATTTTGCTACAATCTTCAATTAATGATACTTTAGATAATCCTTCTAAACTAAGTTTTCAAGATAAAAGCTCTTTGATAAACTTACCGAAGTTAGGAATCTGATTATGGCTTCAATATATGAGAGCTTGATTTCCTAACCTTTAAGTTTGTTAATGAAATCAATGAATTGTTTATCCTCATTCTTCTTCTTCATTCTTTGTGGAAATGGTGGTTGAGGGGGATTAACCTTTTCGGATTTAGGTTGTTCATTGATACTTGCTTTATCATCAGATTTACTCGGATATTCATCCAGTTCTTCGACAACATTATTAGTAAGCACACCTGAAGGATTTGTTTCATCTAGTAATTTACCACTACGAAGGGCTATAGCATGCACATTTTCCTTAGGATTTCCTTCTGTATTACTAGGTAGATGGCCTTTCCCTCTAGATGGAATAACACTCGCTAATTGACCAACTTGTATTTCCAAATTATGAATGGAAGATAATTGATTTTTAAACATTTGATCCATTTTATTCTCTAACTTTTTGTAACATTCTTCCGACTCTGACTGCTTATTACAAACTCCCTCTAGAAACTTGTCTATTTTACTTGTTAATTGCCCTATTCTATCAGTACTCTGATAATTCTTTTGTTGATTATCACCATACTTCCAATTAGAATTTCTATAGCTATTTCCATTATTTTTATAAGTATTCCCTTAACTTTGAACATAACTTAATTGCTCCCCTACACATGGGTTAAAGTTACACTCAAAAGCAGTGTGTCCAATTTGACCACAATTTTCACATGTCCAAGGGTTATTTTTACTTACATGCATGTTATCTATTTTGTTAGATAAAGCAGATATTTGTGCTTGCATAATAGAAATTGAATCTAATTCATGGACCTTTTTAACTGAACTAGAAGATGTAGATGCAG
>CATIWQ010394823.1:0-13190 GCA_949673415.1 Euphorbia schlechtendalii
AACTTTAAAACCCCAATTCATTATTTATATTATTAATAATATTATTATATTATAAAAACTTGTTTTATTCCATTTTATATGCTTACATTATTACGATTCAGTAAATATGACAACTTTCAAACTTCATGAAATTTTATTATCTTCGATAACCATATTTACTATTGTCTAATGTTTTGAAATAACCATTACTCATGTAGATTTGCTTTATAATCAATAAATTTATTTTAAAATTCATGTTTTTTAATATTTTATATAAGAATGAAATAATATGTATGAAATTTTATATTTTTCATATTTATGAATATAACCCTAAATTTTTATTATTTACGTTTCCTCACAGTTTCCGAACCTATATTTTTTAGAAAGGGCGTTTCCCCGTTTCCATTTCCGTGTCGGTTTCCATTTCCGTTTCCGTGCTACATAGCCATTAAGTAATTAATAGATGAGGATATTTGGTAAAAGGATTAACAACCTGCACAAGAAACAAACAGTAAACTCAGCAACTTAATAATAATAACAGAAGAACAGGCTAAGGAATAAAAGTCTTCCTAGGCCATTGATTTTTGTAAATTTTGCTAATTTAGCATTACATCTTTATATTTTAGAAAATGTATGCTACGCCATAGATGAACACAAATCAATAATGAGCACTAATTTCGGAAAATATAGGAAGCGAAAAGTATTATGTTTGAAAATGAAAGATTGTAGCTGAACAGACAAAATGTGTGAAAATCAAAAGCCAAAGAGGATTGCTTTTACCGTAGTCCAAACAGCAATTTTGGAAGCCATGAGATCTGTAGGCATGTTGAGAGTAAATTGGGATTCAATTGATTCCCCAAACATTGTATATCCCATGTAAGCAACACTAGCATACATCACTGTACAAATTGCAAAGCTGCACAGAAAGAAAAAAAAATAGAGTGTATTGCGCGCACACTTTAAATAGGGTTGAGAAAGGCTTAATGCATCATTTAAGCCCTGAACTTGTCTCGAAAAGCCCGATGCCATCTTGAACTTGTTTCATTGTCACGTGTCAGCTTCTAGTTGGTTTGACTTTTCAAATATGCAATTTTTCATATTTTTCTCTCTCCAACCAAAAGCTGACACATGGCATTACCGGTCCGCTTTTTGTAAGTTCAGATGGTGCTTCTGGAACTTTTGAAAGTTCAGGGGGGTAAATGATGCATTGAGCAGTTGGGAAATGAATAAAAAAGTAGCATACCACACTAAAAGAACCGCAGGGAACTTGTTGGGTTGTGCCATTGAAGTATAAATATTAGGGAAAACAGCATGGCCAGAGTAACAGTAACCGTAGAGACCAATAGCCACTGGAAATGTTCCTAAGTTGACTACTTGGCCACTGCTATGGATATTGACTTTGTCAACCAGACCGACCCAGAATAAGCATATCACCACCAATACTGATGCAACCACTCCACCAGCTGCATCACATTTTCATCATGTGAAAAACACACAAATTTGACCGCATCAAATTTCAAAGACATATGACCATACATACCAGATATGTAGCTAAGAACACTCATGTCTCTTAGCCAAACAGTTGGTAACACAGCAAGGGTGGTCAACAATGCAAATAAATGGTGTGCATCTAACTCTATTCGGCCCATACTTATTTGTGCATTGGGAAACAATGATGATAAGTTATCACTCTCCAATATTATATACTCCACACAACATGCCTGCAATTCATATGATTTGAGCATTAGTTTGTTTCATTATCTAATTGCATGCTTTATTTTGTCAATGCTAAGGTACAAAGTGTTTGTAATGTCTATGAGCAATGGAATTTATTTGGCTACATGTGTCATGTGATCTGGCATCTCATTATCAAGTTACAAGTATTAAGAAACAAAGAAAGGCATGGAGGCCTCTACTCTGCGTCATTGATAAGAAATAGAGACATACGTGGATCTTCAATTAAACAAGGTCTAATATTAGATTTTAATAATAAATTGTATGTTAGTATATAGCACAGAAAAGTAAATCAGACAGGAGAAGCCAGTTGAACTTACATATAGCTCCACGTACAAAATTATCTGCATCAATAAAAAAAAAACGAAGATAAAAATTTTAATGGTAATAGATACCAAAATACATATTATAAACAAGTATAAGAACAGGTATTCTGTTAATTAGCTGTCCTACAATTCTCTTTTAAGTAGTAACTTTTGTGACAACAGGGGTTGGTAACCAAACTGCTCCATTTGTTTGTAATATCACGTAGATATGATAAATTAAGATTCTTGGATAGCCTAATATAATAATGATGATGATAAAGATAAAGGCAGTGAAAGTTGACGTACAGAGATGACAACACGGCCAATAGTGCCAAAGGCGGCTTGTCCAATATCAGGGTAAGTTTCAAGGCCTGGTTCACTATCCAAGCACCTTCTTAATAGCATTCCAGTGTAAAATGATAGTATTGCAAATATCAACAATACTGAAAGCCCAACCCATCCTCCTTCTTTCGCTGCATATGGAGTCGACAATATTCCAACTCCACATAGTACATTTATTCCTGCAATTTTTCCGAACCTTACTCATCACTATCATTTAAAATGTTCACCATATAAACTCCGATTTTTTTTTTTTTGAGTTTTTTATTCAGCATTTCAATTTAATTTGGAACAAAATCGACCCCTCCAATTAAAATCACATACACTAAAGTCAATTAAAATCACAGACACTAAAGTCATGTCAATCACATACACTGCATTTTTAACTGTTCAAAAACAGTTTATACATATTTAGCATAGTAAGGATGAGCAAAGACCTTTCCTCAACGGTTTTCATATTTCCCCAGGAATACCATTTGCTCTCTTTTCCAAATTCCAGCTATTTTTTACTTATTATGAGTTTATATTCAAGGAGTTCAAGTGTTTCTTAAAGTTAATTTATAACTAGTTGTCTAGTTGAATCTTGATGAGTTCCGCAAAATGGATTGCATGCAACGGATAAGTTGTAGAAATTATTAAGTGACAAAAGAGGACATGTTGAGAAAAGACATTTTGATATATATAATTAAATGGAATATATTTATCATTTACTTGGTCAAACCTTAAATGCTAAATAAGCTGTAAAAAGTAACTTACAACTTTTATTTTTTAAAGTATTTATATGCTATAATAGAAACTATATCATCAACACTTTAGAAATTGCTTACAAGTAAAAAAGAATTCAAGAGATGCTTTGAATAGCTAAAAAAAAAACAATCTCAATTGGTTTATTCATGTGCACATGTGCTAAAAGATGTTGTCAATAAGTGCATAAAGTAATGAGGGAAGAGACAAGTCGAGGTGTAAGAGAACATCCCGTTTCAAAGATATTTTTGGTTGATAAAATATATATTATTGAGATGCTGAGATGCAATTTCAAAGATGTATATAATATTATAATATATATAATGTTGATAATGAAGAAGAAGCTAAAATACAAGATGCAACAGCAGACAGACAGACAAGCAATTGCACAAATGGACCAGACCAAAAGAATAAAATATAATTTTATACTTATATGATTGGTGGTTGTGGTCCCTACACTTAAACATTGTAGTAATCCTGATTTTGCAAGTGGTTGAATTAAACAAAACCTCTTTTTTCTCAAGTGCCACAAAAAGGTCATTCATTCAACCATAAGAATCCATTCCATGAACAGAAGGCATTTAAAAATGAAGAAAACAAAAGGAAAGTTACCATTGAGCACAGCTTGTCCAAAGGAGCTATGGCGAGATATGGGGAGCTCATGAGAAATGTGAGAAGATTTTTCATCCTTTCTAATGGAAGCCTTTCTAGAAGGGATGGGAGGAAGAAGAGAATGTGAACTTCGTCTTTGATATTCATCTTCTGGCTTTGATATAAGTGGTTTTGCAATCGAAGGCAGCGATTCTGGTGTATGTCTTCTTGTGAGTGAAGACGATAGAAATGAACTCCCTAATCTTGATAGCGATGGAGTTCCAAGAAAATTTATGCTTGGAGACGGTACACTGCTATATAAGTCTATCGACTGCCTACAAAGCATCATCAAAACAATTATACTTGTACTTTGCTCACATAATTGTCTTTGTAAAGTCAGCTCAGCTCATTTTCTAAAAATCATAGCATCAGAATCAGTTGCAGTGATGTTATTCAAGGGATATCAACTTTTATTCCTTGTATTTTACTTTCCATAAAGATTAATACCTTAGACACCCACCAACATCATTTTCATTATTTCCTTGAAATCAAATCCAATAATTGAAGTAAAGACAAAAAAAAAAAAATCAATTCCCTTTACCATAAAAACTCAAAAATAACAATACGTTAAGCATTATTCTTCCTTGTTATAAACAGAGTTTTAAAAGTGGGTATGGAACCCTTATTTTTTAAGGAATTCAAATCAATTCAATAGTAAATCTCATACACAAACATATATGGATGTTATTCTCTATCAAATCAAACATATCTCACGAGAAAAAACCCATAAAAGAGAATTCCCTCTAACAATTACTAAGAAGAGAGTTTTCACTTTTAGTTTTAACTTGTATAATTGTGAGATACTAGCTATAAAGATTGATTTTATATTGAAAAAAAAAACGTTAAAAGAACAAGCAGTTTAAATCAAGATCCGGAAAACCCCTCAAAACTACATATAGCTTCACTGATGGAATCTCTAGCATATTAGTGAATTTAAAAGGGGGGAAGAGAAAAATGAATATAAACCTGTAACTTTGAGGCCAAGAAGTGGTATAAGAACCAGGTTTACTTTGTTGACGATTATCAGCCATTGAATTATCAGAATCGGAATCATTTCTATTTTCTTCTTCTTCTTTTTCATCCTCTTCCTCTTCGCTCTCTATATAGAAACTCTGCTCTGACTCTGACTTCTTCATATTTTTTCACCTCTGCCAATTTTCAATTCCGAAGATTAAAATCCCAATAGTTTGTAAAAAATAATATAGAGGTAAAATATACAATTAATGGCAAGTAAATTACAGCACAAATATTCAATATATGTTGAAATATAGCTATAAAGATTTGAATAAATTAAAAGACCGTTCAAACACAATTATAGAAAGAATTAGAATAAGTAAGCTATTCAATCGAGAAAAAGAAGAAAGTAATTTAAATTTCTGAAAACTAATTTTCTCAGTTATTCAAAACAGAAGACTTTTGAAGAAGAAAACCTGAATATGTAAAATTGATAGGAATCTTAAGGGGGCGAAATCTGGGATCTTGAGGAATTTGGTAAAAAGAAGAATGTCGATTTTGTTGGAACCACAACGATAGAAAGAAAGAGAGATCGAGAAAAGTTTTAACAGAAAACAGAGAACAACTTTCCTTAAATTATTGCTAGTATTATATTATAATGCATACGGTATATCTCCTCCAATTTTTAATAAAAATACATATTCCAACCATTTTACAGTCATTTTATTCATTTTATATATTACAAAATAATAGGCTGATTAGGGAAAATATTTGATTTCCCTATTGTGTTTCTTACATGACTTTCATTCATCTTTTCCCACGAACCAGAGAAAAACATGCTTGTAAGAAAGAAAACTGAATTAAGGAAAAATTTAAAAATAAGCAAAATATATGAATGAGAGACATCAAAATGATATACAATCGAAGATATTATGTTTTTTTAAGAACATAAATGGGGCGAGTTTGGTGCAGGTTTGGGAATTTCTCATTTATTATACTGGAGATTTTTTTTCACTCACTCATTCCACCCCACTCGGGTTCGGACGGTTTTAAGGTAATCCCTGTCCTACTATAAATTTCATGTGTACTTTATTTTATCATAAATCAGTAAATTTAGTTAAAAGATTGTATAAGACAAGTAATAATTCTAAGTGCTATTACGTTCTCATTGGAAAGTAAATTTTTGTGTCTTTTCTCATGATTGTTAAGTTGATGATTTTTTGTTTAAGCAAATTCAAATGGTAGTAAGATAGTTTAGTCTCTATATGTTGATGATCTTGTATAGCAAGAGAGTTTAGTCTCATGCTATGATAAAGAGTTGAATGACAAATTACTTTTTCTAGTGCTGCTTTGTGCACTTGTTTTTTTAATTTTGATAGTCTTTTATTTTGTACTTCCTCCGGTCAGTAATACTTGTTATTTTAGACTTTTTACTTTGATTTTTCAGTTGTCATTTTAAAATATCAATGCATTTTTCAACAAGATTTTCCTAATTTACCATTACATTAATTAGGCAATAGATTAAGTGTAAATTAATTTATAAATTGGTAATTAAGAAGAGAGAATTTTATTCTAAAGTAAAAGGGATAAATTAATCATTTTAATAGTGCATTAAATATCTTATTAGTTTTTATAAAAAATTTATAATGATAAGTATTAGGAACCGGAGGGACTACAAATGAATTTTATTATGCAATATATAATTATTTTTTATAAAAATAATTCAGTTAAGTTTATTTTAAGAAATCATGATTTATTAAGTTGTAATCTAATTATTTTTTATTTTTTATCACTAAAATTTGAGTATACAATTTCTTGAAAGATGATTTTTTTGAATATATGAAGTACACATAAAAGTTTGTATATACTGTTTTACATTTGGATTTATTTCGAGGATTTATTTGGGGGTAGTGTGGGTACCAAGACGGTTCGAAGTTGGTTCCACCCAAATCCACCATGTTTTTTCACGGGTGTGAAAATTTTTGTTATCCCCAACACCCGTCGGTTCGGATTCCACAGGTTTCGGGTATATCCCGCCCTATTGACATCTTTTTCCCATTAAATAAAATCCCAATTGGCTAAAATTTTGGGCATATATACCTTTTCGAGTCTGATGGTATAGCCAGTTTGCCCGTTTAGTCCATCAACTATACAACTTATCTATTTGGTCATTGTGCTATATAAATAGTTACTTTTTTCTATGTGATATATATTTTAATTCATTTGGTCATTGTGCTATATAATTAGTTAACTTTTCGGACCTTATGTGGTAAAGCTATTTTTGCAAAATATCAGATAATACGTACTAAATGGATAAAAATATGTAATAAATTGAATAACACATAGTCCAATTAGGGTAACATGTATATTTAAGAGAACAAATTAATTATACCACCTGGCCTAAAATCTTCTTTATGCTGCCAAAATTGGTGCTCTATTTGAGATCGGATAAGCGATTGACATTTAAAGTTAATTGTTTGCGGACCACATAATATAGTTAATCTAAACCATTCAAATTTAATAAATGTTAAGATTGATTGAACTTTATAACTTGCTTGAACTTTAACGTTTGGGAATCTTAATCCCCTCCATGTATTTCATATAATGCCTTCATATAAAGGATATTTTTGGCATTTTAAAATATATATTGAGAATATATAAAACTTGATGGTACAAAGGCATTAAATCAATTTTATACCAGGTATAAGGCCATTGTAGCATAATTTTTTTGAGAAATTAAAACAAATGTAAACATAAAGAAGTGGTCAACATAAATGCATTACATCACTCTTATATACCAAGTATAAGAGTTGTGAATCTAAGAGCTCTGATACTAGATTTTTTGTTGTCGTACACCGTTGTTACACTAAGTATAACGTCTTCATGTCATGGTTTTTGCTAGGAAATTGAGAATAGTTGTGATCATAAAGGCGAATGGATTATATAAATGCATTATACCACTCTTATACAATGTTTAAGGCTTCAACATTATTTTTTGCTAGCATTTTATATCAATTGTGAAAATAAATGAAAATTTGGTAGTATAAAGGCATTATACCAACCTTATACTAGCTAGGCATAAGATCGTCATAGCATGGTTTTTACTGTGAACATGAAGAATAAAGAAGAAATAGACTATTTAAATGCATAAGACCGTTTTTATAAAAGATATAAAAGGTCTTGGTACATGAGCTCCAAATTTTTTGTTTCAAAAAGTTCAAATTTCATGTTGTTTAAAAATTAAGATGTATGCAATATGCTAGAGGCTCGTGTCAAATAAATTATTGAAACTTGAAATATGATCGTTTTAGATTGCAGTATTCAAAATAAATAAGAGAGAGAAAAATTATTACAATAGAAGGTGTAGATTTTTATGTAAAAACAAAATTTAAAAGTACGATATGGAATTTTATCTATGATTGTAAGAAAAAATATGTTGTGGTAAAGGTTTTAACCTAGTGGTTAAGACTAAAGTTATGATAATAGAGGTTACAAATTTAAGTCTATATTTACGTGGGATAGGGTAATGATTTTTTTTGTTATTATTATAAGCAAACAATTCAAGAAAAAATAAAAAATGAAAAATTTTATAAATCTTTTCCTGTGAAGTACGATCAATCAGGTCATTGGGTCAGACATGTTTTTTTGTAGTAAGATTTTACACGGCCAAGAATTATGTGCTCACTTGTGACTTATATGTCATCAATTACTTAAGGCATGATCCTATATATCATTCTTAAACTTATTTAAAATGATCTTATATTATCTTGAATTTTTAAATATATCAAGTAATGCTAATAACTTGTTTAAAATTCATCAATTTGCCTCCCCTCATTGCCACATGTTAATTTTTTATTGGTTTGACTTTTCAAAGATGTTATTAGATTGATTTTAATCTCTCCAACCAGAAACCGACATATAACATTGAACGAGCAAATTAGTGCATTTTAAACATTTTAAAAGATATCTAACACATTTAAAAGATCATGATAACAAGCGATCATTTTGAACAAATTCAGAACTGATTGATTAAGGCATTAGTTAACCTTGAAAGTTTGGACTCTAAATTTATTATGGTCCATAGTTTAAATTAGGCTTTCGTTCTGTTTTATTGTGTAATACTATTATAAAAAAAATTATGTATAACCATGCATTATTTTTACTTTTTATTTTAAATCGTAAAAGTAGACAATTTAAAATACATGTAAAATCAACAAAATGCATTACTAGTTCTCTCATCCATCACATTTTCGCCAACTACTCCTCTATCCTTTCAAAAGGATCCCGTAACTCTCTAATTTTCAAAAGTGCACCTCATAACTTTCTTCAACCCACTAACCACTCTCGACACTGCAAGTGAAACACACTTGAGCTGATTTGTCACTCATGCACAAATTATAATCAAAACTTTGAAAATTCAATCCACTAATATTGCGGCATGTGGCATATTAGTAGCAAAAATTACATAAAATCACCAAAATATCTTCATTTTAATCCTTTCATTTTACATATTTGCAATCTTAACCATCTTCTTCCTCAATCTATATTCTTTTCTCAAAATCAAATTAAAAAAATAATTCCATTCAACATACATGAATTAAAATATTCCGTAAAATTGGTGTATTAAGGTTGAAAATCTCACCATAAATCATTTAAATAATTGGTTTTATCGAATAAAATAACAGGAAATCAAAAGTTTTCTGGAAAATCTTGAATTTTCCGAGAAAAATCATGACTTCCTAGAAAAACGGAAAGTTCATAAATTTTCCCGGAAAACAAACAAAATCACCGAGACCAACTTTTTTTTTGTTGTGAATTATAACAAACTTAGCTTGTCTAATTTCTTAGGTGATAGAATAACGAACTTTATAGAAATTTTAATGGGATATTCGTTGATATTTTTTTTCATTTTTTGAAAAGAAATTGAAGGAAAAAGAAAAGAAAATTTTAGAGGAAAGTGATGGAAGGAGAAAGAAAATTCGGTCGACACTCTCCTATTTGATCAACCCTTGCCATGTCAACTGCCACATAGAACAAAGGGAGTCATACGATGAACTTTTTCAAAAGAGAAGGAGCTATGAGATTTTTTAAAAGGATAAGCAGACAATAGGTACAAATGCGAAAACTGAGGAACCTGTTAATGCATTTGACCTAAAATCAATGATTATTTCTATCACTTTACGCTGAATATATATATATACACACACTCATTATTATTTTCACCTCGCAATTAATCAAATATAAGTATGTAATTCAAAGTTTCAAATCAGACATATTTTTTGATAGCTTATTCCTACAAATTAATAATGTACTAATCACAAAAGGTACATTGTCTTAGCTTGGGCTTAATAATTTGACACATAGTTGTTCATTATCTCATTTTCTTTAAATTTAATTGTTAAAATTGTGTTGATTGATGGTGATATTTTATATTTTTATTACAGTGAAAAGATTTGAACTTCATCAAATAATTATGTTTAAACTTAAACATATTATATGTATAATTAGAATTTTTCTATGTTGTTTTTTCTTATATAAAAACTATTATTATATTCTTTCATCACAATTGGATGAATAGATGATCTTTTTATCAAATGATAACAAGTGATAATATAATATATACTTTATGAAAAATAAAGTAATCATATTGTTAGGTTTTCAATTTAAATTTAATAAAGGAACAACCTTAATTGCAACGAAATAGATTAGCTTAAAATTAAAAGATTGAAATATATTTTTGCGGATACAACAGTAGAAAGAAAAATTTCATCTCACTCTAGATATGACTTGAACATAAGACCTAAAAATCATAAAATCAGTCAAATAATTTATGTTAATCATTTTGAATGTATACACCACTATACACAAATTTAGTGTTGATGAGATGTGAATTTTATCTTTTTTAACTTAAGATATTAGAGCTATGAACCTATATACTATATATTATCATGAAATAATAATAATAATAATAATAATAATAATAATAATAATAATAATAATAATAATGATAATAATAATAATAATAATAATAATAATAATAATAATAATAATCATCAGGTGATAAAAAATTCAACATTATTGGATTTAGTTTATAAATTGCTCAGCAATCTTGTGTTAAAGTTTTTGACGATGAAAAACATGAAAGAAAGCAACTTATAAATCAATATCGTAACTAGCTTTTAAATCAGAGTTAATTAGGCTTAGTAAAAATTAATTTACGTAATTCCGTTGTGCTAATTGACTTAGATCTATTAGCTGAATACATGTTGTTGAGCTAATAACTCAGCATGGTAAGAATAGAAAAGTTCTGTCTTATTATATCTATGTTGAGTAACTAGAGTTATTTTGTTATAACACTATATGCTTTTAACCCTTTGTTCCTAATACTCAATATTCCTATTGATGTTGTTTCAAGTTCAAAGATAATCTGACACTGAAATAAAAAATGAATAATTATGTGATCTAAGAGAAAAACTGTTATTACGAAATGTCAGTCTCGTCATCACTAAAATCTAAGAACAACAAATTGTGAAATCGCATTTTAGTAAGGCCCCGTTTGTTTATTTGGAAAATATTTTTCAGATTTTTCAGTTTTTTTTACCATGGATAATAAGTCTAAGAAAAATATTATGCAAGTCAAAATGAAAACGTAGTGTAAATAAAAGAAAATGTTTTCCCATAAAAAAGATGGGACATGTTCCCTTGCTATCATCTGACATCCTCCTCTATTACCACCATCACTTTCACCGCCACCACCACACTCTCGGTACCATGATCACCACCACCTCCATCCCATTATCATCACTACCACCTCCATCCCATTATCACCACCACCATTACTTCCTCCACCCCGTTCTTACTACCACCATGACCTCCTCCACCCCGTTACCACCACTTCCTCCATGCCATCACAACCTTCTCCACCCCTGTTACCACCACTTCCTCCATGCCATCACAACCTTCTCCACCCCGCTCTCGCTACCACCACCACTTCCTCTACCTTACTCTTACAGCATCACAACCACATCGCTACCACCATCATCACCATTTCATCCACCTTACTCTCACCACCACCACCACCACCACCACTTCCTCTACCCCGCTACCACTACCACAACTATTATAATCACTTCCTCCATCCCCTCACCACTACCTCTTCTAACCTGTCACCACCATTATTACCACCACTTCACGCCTACACCATCACTTCTTCCACGCTGCTTTTACTACCACCAACACTTCCTCCACCTACTTTCGCTACCACCACCACCTCGTCCACCCCGCCACCACCACCGCCACCACCTCCACATCGCCACACCATCACTTACTTCCTCCACCACACCACCATTACTTCCTCCACCTCGACAAATCCACCACCTCCACACTATTACTACATCCAATTCATCCACCTTTAGTTTATTCGATTATCACAACTTCCTCCACCCCACCACAACCACCACTACATTACTGCCACTACTACTATCATTGTTTTCTCTATTCAACCACCACCACTACCATCACGACCGCATATTGTATATTTCACATATTTTACTATATGTATATAAATTAAAATATGATATTGTATATTCAAATTTGTGATTGGAAACTATTTTCCAAATAAATAAATAAACATCAAAAAATATTTTATAATGAGTAGCCAAACATAGGAAAATATCTTATTTTCATGCACAATATTTTCCTACAAACAAAAGAGACCCAAGAGATATGTGATTTTGTTGCTACCAGTATGTTCAAGCTTATAAAAGATTACCACGTAGCAAGCACATTCCTTTCGCAAGATTAAAGCATATTCAAGTTGAAGACTTGGCGAGAAATTATTTCAATGGTTTAATCTCATAGATTAACGTTTTAATCTCATACATCAACAACTACAAACCTATCTCACAAAGGATTCAAAACTATCTCAAACAAGAAGATTTTGAAGACTGGATGAGAGGATAAATTGAAAGATTAAATGAATCGGAGGAAAAGTTTGCAATGACTACCTCAATAACATTTATATATAGAAGACTAAAGGCAGCGTTGAAACTTAGTTAATACACCAAGAATTTCCATTGCAAAAGCTTTGCTAAGTTTACTCAACAAATAAGAAATTCCTAAATTAGAAGAACTATTACAAGTCCATATTCTTTTCTTCACAAAAATGAGCTAGATCATTGAAAGTGTATTAAATCAAATATGTAAAGGGATAAAAAAACATTTTATACGTTGTTTATTCAAATTCTTTTCAATATACTTTAAGTGAAAACTGATAAGAGTATAATTACACTTATTATCATTATAATTTTATAATATAAACACTATTGTTTTAGTCATTTTTACACTTCATATAAAAGATTTCACGTGGTATGTAGTTGTTTTTGATGCAAATGCAGATACTAGGTAAATCTTGGGAGTAAAATGAACTAAAGTGGAATTCTATGAAAAAAGAGTGAAAAAGGTGCAAAATGATGCGTGGAACTT
>CATIWQ010394907.1:0-10242 GCA_949673415.1 Euphorbia schlechtendalii
TATATATGTATGTATGTATGTATGTATGTATGTATGTATGTATGTATGTATGTATGTATGTATGTATGTATGTATGTATGTGTATATGTATATGTATATGTATATGTATGTATGTATGTATGTATGTATGTATGTACGTACGTATGTATATAGCTCTCATAATTTTAGAGCTTTATGTCGTCAATACAATCCTTACAAAATGGACATTGAATGTGTGATTTCATTTTTTATTTTATTCTTTCACTTTTTTAACTATACTAGATAACACGAAAAATTAATTTTTGGATCATTCTTTGCCGAATTCCTGAAGAAGTCATGGCAAACGACTTAATCTCGATGTATCATGGGTTACTCGATGACTTGCATCAATCTTCAAAAATTTTAGCAGATTCTTCGATCTCGGGCATACAGAAAAATCTTAGAATTCGTATATGTTTCCTTTGAAATCCGTCATTATTATCACAATCAAGGTTTTTTGTGATGATTTTGTGTGTCATGCATGTACTGTATTATCTTTCTACACATTTTGAAATTTCAAGAAATTCATTTACTAGATTTTGGTTTTGTGATTTTATGTTAAATTCACAATTAAAGTATTGAAATATTGGAAAATTTCGTTGTGTTGGAGGATGTAGGCTGTTATTTGTATTCTGTCTCGAATTTGGATTAGTTTATGTAACCTCCATGTTTAAAATTATTATATAATCGATGACGTTCAATTTTAGCCGGATTTATGTTGTTGTTGCCGGAAAAGTTTGATTTTCACAACTTTTTATTATCATTTTTTATTTTGGTAAAATGGACCACACCGTTGGATTAAGGACATCGACATACTTTATAGGAAGGGTCTGTTCAGTGGCCGAAATCGTTTTACAAAAAAGAATTTAATTTTTCAGGTTTTGCATGGAAAAAATGTGCCTTGCATAATCCGTCAAAAAGTGAAAATGAGGTGACAGTTGATTTAATGGGAGACAACTATCTATGGAACTATTTTAATAATTAATCGATACTGTTGGAAATAAAATATAACTGCAATAATATTATAACTATAAGAAGAGAAGCATAGAGAGAATATGAAAGAGATTTTGTTTTTTTTATCTAGGAGGTGTATTGAATAAGAAAAATTGAATCTTATTTATAAGAAAACTTAATGGCACAAACCATAAATAATAAGGAAATATAGGGTCCCACGCATAGTACTGCATAGTAACATCAATAATTTAAATATTAACCGGCGGCTACGCATCAATAATTCAACACTCTTCCTTGATGCGTAAATTTTTGCGAAATGGGACACTGCCTCATTAAAATCCTTACCAAGGAAAAACCCAGTGGGACAAAAATCTTAGTTAAGGGAAAAAGAGTACAGTATCTACTCCCCCTATTCACAAGTTGACTGAAGATCCTTAAGACGACGCATTCCGATGCTATAAACCAGTTTCTTGAAAGTTGAGGAATGTCAAGCCTTGGTAAATAAATCTGCTAAATTGTTGTAAGAGCAGATTTGTTGAATATCGATTTCACCATTCTTTTCAAGATAATGAGTGAAGAATAATTTTGGTGAAATATGCTTTATTCTATCTCCTTTAATGTATCCTTCCTTTAACTGGGCAATACAAGCAGCATTGTCTTCATATATTGTTGTCGGATCTTCTTTAGTCGTTACTTTTCCACTGCTTCTCGAATATGCTTGATTAATGATCTCAGCCATTCACATTCACGACTAACTTCATGATTTGCTATTAATTCTTCATGATTTCAGGAAGTAGCCGTAATAGTCTACTTTGTAGATCGCCAAGATATAGTTGTTCATCCATATGTGAATAAGTAGCCCGTTTGAGATCGAGCTCGTGTGGATCAGATAAATAACTGGTATCTGCATATCCGATTAATTCTGGCTTGGGTTCATATGGATAAAATAAACCCAAATCAATAGTTCCACAAAAATAGCGCATTATATGTTTAATTTCATTCTGGTGTCTTCGTGTAGGTGCGTTACTATATCTTGATAACAAATTTATAGAAAATGCAATATCTGGCCTTGTATTTTTAGCAAGATATATTAAGGCATCTGTTGCGCTAAGATATGGTACTTTAGGACCAAGAACTTTTTCATTATTTTCTTTAGGATGAAAAATATCCTTTTTCACATCAAGTGATCGTACAACCATTAGATTGCTTAACAGATGTGCTTTGTCCATATTAAAACGTTTTACGATCTTATTTGTATAATTTGATTGATGCACCAAAAGCCCCTTTTCTAGGTGCTCAATTTGTAAACTAAGACACAATTTTGTCTTTCCCAGATCTTTCATCTCAAATTCTTTCTTTAAAGAATCTACTGCTTTTGGAATCTCCTCTGGAGTTCCAATGATATTTAAGTCATCAACATATATTGAGATGATAATAAAATTGGATCTCGATCTTTTTATAAAAACACAAGGACAAATTGGATCATTTTTATAACCATCTTTCAATAAATATTCACTTAAACTATTATACCACATGCGACTAGATTGTTTTAATCCATACAATGATCTTTGCAACTTAATTGAGTAAAGTTCTCGTTTGTCACATTTTTCTTGCAATTTTAATCCTTTAGGGATTTTCATATAAATATCATTATCAAGTGAACCATAAAGATAAGCTGTAACAACATCCATTAAGTGCATTTGTAAATTTTCCTGCACTGCTAAACCAATAAGATATCTAAAAGTTATTGCATCCACCATTGGAGAATATATTTCTATATAATCAATCCCAAGTCTTTGGGAAAAACCTTGTGCAACCAATCTAACTTTATATCTTACTATTTCATTTTTCCCATTTCTCTTTCTTACAAAAACCCATTTATAACCAATAGGTTTTACATCTTGTGGTGTTCGAACTACAGGTCTAAACACATTTCATTTTTCAAGAGCATTCAACTCTGCTTGAATTGCATCTTTCAATTTTTACCAATCACTTCTATTTTGACAATTCTTGAATAGATTGTGGTTCATGATCTATATTCTCATTTTCAATATCTACTACCACATTATAGGTAAAAATATGGTCTACAATCATTTTATCTCTATTCCATCTTTTCTCATTATTAATATAATTTATTTGAATCTCTTCATTTCAACAACTTCAGGTGTTTGTACTTCAGATGCTTACACTTCTTCGAGAAGTGTATCAACATTTATATCCTCAATAAGAGTATCTTTATTATCAATAAATCTCCTTTTTTGGATTTTTATTCTTTGAACCAATAGGTCGTCCATGCTTCAAGCGTGTCAGAGTATTATTAGTAGGTTATTCTTCAGGAACTTCAATACGAACTGGCACATTTACTACCGGTATATGTGATTTTGTTACTCGTTTAGGATTAGCAAGTACTTCGGGTAGCTGATTTGCTAAATTTTGAAGATGAATTATTCTTTGAACTTCAAGTTTGGAATCATTTGATTTAAGATCCATATCAGAAAGTGACGAAACACTACATATTAATTTCTTTTCCAAAATTATATTTCTATTCTCTCCCCCTAATTTTGGGAAAGTGCTTTCATCAAATTGACAATTTGCAAATCGTGCAGTAAACATATTTCAAGTTAATGGCTCAAGATATTTAATTATTGAAGGAGATTCATAGCCAACATAAATTCCTAATCTCCTTAGACGATCTCTATATTCCTCTGTGGTGGAGCAATTGGTACATGTACCGCACAGCTAAAAACTCTAAGATGAAAAATATCAGGTTCATGACCATAAGTTAATTTTAATGGAGAATAATCATGGTAATTTACTGGTTTTAATTTTATAAGATTTGCTGCATGCAATATTGCATAACCCCATACAGTACTAGGGAGATTTGTTTGCATAATTAATGATCATTCAATTAATTGCAAACACTTAATAAATGATTCTGCTAGACCATTTTGTGTACGAACATATGCTACAGGATGTTCAACTTTTATTCCAATTGACATACAATAATCATTGAATGTCTTAGATGTAAATTCTCCAACATTATAAAGATGAATTGTCTTAATGGGATAATTAGGAAATTGTGCTCGTAATCTTATAATTTGGGCAAGTAATCTTGCAAAAGCCATATTTCTTGATGCTTATAAACATACATTAGACCACCTTGTTGAAGCATCAATGAAAACCATAAAATATTGAAATGGTCCACATGGTGGTTGAATCGGTCCACATATATCACATTGTATGTGCTCTAAAAATGCTGGCGATTCAATTTTGACCTTAACTTTAGAAGGTTTTATTATTAATTTCCCTTGCAAACAAGCAATACAGAAAAATTTATGATGTTGAATAAACTTCTGGTTTTTCAATGGATGCCCATGTGCATTTTCAACAATTTTTCTCATCATTATCGAACCAGGATGACCTAGTCATTCATACCAAATTTTATATGTATCCGAATCTATAAATTTCTTGTTTATAGTCAAATTTACCTCAATCATATTAATATACGTGTAGTACAACCCAGATGAAAGAGTATAAAATTTTTCAAGTATACATTTCTTACTTGAAATAAGTTTTGTAATATGAAGACATTCTTTGTTGTCTTCCTTCTAAGTTTCAATATAATCCATTTCTGCGAATATCTTTAAAACTTAATAAATTTCGATGAGAATTTGGTAAAAATAATGCAACATTTATAATAAGTTTTGTTCCTCTTTATAACATAATATCAGCTCTTCCGGAGGCTTCAACCATTTTTGTTTTACCCGATATTGTGGTAACAATTATTTCACCCATTTTTAGAGTGGAAAAATATTTCGCCTCTTAAAGAATAGTATGGGTAGTGGCACTATCCACAATGCATAAATTTGCTTCATTTGCCTTGATGTTATATAATACCGGGAAAGAATTCATTTTCTTCATTAAAGAAATAAAGACAAGTTATTATTTATTCATAAAATAAAAATTATATTAAACATAATAATAAGCAATACATATTTCAAATGCAAAAAGTAAATAAATTATTATTATTCATATTTTTCTGTTCCACTAGTGCTGGGTAACAGAAAATCTTCCAATTCAATATTTGTCATATTAATTGGGTCATTATTGTCCAGTATTATATTAGTCTCTGGTCCAGCACTTTTCTTAAGATCAGCCTGGTATAAGGCCACTAGATGTTTAGCGGTTCTACAAGTTCGTGACCAATGACCAGTCATACCACATTTATAGCATTTATTTTTATTACTTTGATTGTTACACTTCTGGTGGCTATTATTATTTTTCCACTTATGGTGAAAATTATTATTATTATATCCTCTACCACGACCATGACCTCTACCTCGACCACGGCCATTTTAGCGGCCGCGTCCGTTATGATTGTCATTATTACTATGAACTAGCGCATTTGCTTCTGACAATGGATCTGTTCTTGTGGGTCGTAGTACATGGTTTTCAAATACCAATTGATTTCTTTGCTCAGCTAAAATGAGAACAACAATTAATTCACTGTAGTTCTTATAGCCTTGCATTCTATATTGTTCCTGCAGGACAACATTATTTGGATGGAAAGTGGAAAATGTCTTTTCCAGTAATTCATCGTCAGATTTTGGCTCTCCACATAATTTCAAAATTGAAGGAATTCTAAAAAGTTCAGAATTATATTCACTTATAGATTTTTTATCTTGTAATCGTAAGTTATTCCATTCATATCGAGCTCATGGTATAGATACTTTCTTTAAGTGATCATACCTATCTTTCAGCTATTTCCACAGATCTGCAGTATCTTCAACAATTAGGTATTCTGCCTTAAGTCCTTCACCAAGGTGACGGCGAAGGGCCAATGCTTTATGTTGTGCTGAGGCATTATTATTTTCAATGATACATCTATCAAGACCCAGTGATTTTAAATGTATTTTTGCATCGACCACTTAAGTTAAGTAGTTTTTCCTGGATACATCAAGAGGAACAAAATCAAGATATTTTAAATGAGACATATTTGAAAATAAAATCACACCTTACTTTAGGAATATTTGGTTGGATTTTTGATAGAGCAAAGTCGTGCTGATAACGTGTTCAAAACAAAATATAATTGCAAGAATATTATAGCTATAAGAAGAGAAGCATAGAGAGAATATGAAAGAGATTTTATTTCTTATCTCTGAGGTGTATTGAATAAGAAATATTAAATCCTATTTATAGGAAAACTCAATGGTACAAACCGTAAATAATAAGGAAATATAATACATCAAATATTAATGATGTAGGCCCTACATCATAATGTTGCATAGTAATCGCATAGTAGCCACACAGTATCTGGCGGCTACCGACGCATCAAATTTTTAATAAATTGAACATGTTTTGAAGTTTCATGTTCTAGTTTCTTGTTGGATGAGCCTTTTTTGTAGATTGTAAGAAGTAGTAAATTTAAAAAAAGAGAAGAAAGTCAATCAACAATATAAATTGATTTGAAGAAATCAAAAGAAGAGAAAATATGTGAATTAATTATTTAAATGATTTAACAATTGGAAGAACATCGATCAAAGTGAAGAAAATTGATATTACACCATGTATCAAAAGGTTATCATTTTAATCAACTTTTTATTTTTTGTTTTGTTTGTCTTTTTAAAACATCATTGTAAAATTAAATAATTTTCCCTAATTTATTCTTGTATTAATTAGGAAAGATTAAATATAAATAAAATTATAATGTAGTAATTAAGAAGAAAGTAAAAATAGTAAAAGAGATTAATTAATTATTTTAATAATATAATAAATATTTTATTGGTTTTGATAAAAATTCTAAAATAAAAATATTTGTTAACCATTGTAAAAAAAATAATTTTTGAAACTTCAAACGTTTACGTTTTTGAACTTGTGAAATTGAGAGAGAAATTGGAGAATAAATGCTGCAATTGTTCGATGTTAGAACCTAAGAATACGGGTATTGAAATGTTGGCCCAAAACCCAAGGCCTTTAGACCTTAATATTTTTAAATGACCAATTTAGATAATTAGTATGTTTTAACAATTCATTTGGAAGTTTTACCTTCTAAACTAATCTTATTTACATTTTTACATTCCTCTTTTTCTTTTAAATTTAATTTCTTATTTTTGATTTATCTCACAAATCGTTTGTTTTTTCAACATGCCACTTTAGAATATTTTCTTCATCTTTATGTTTCCCTTCAAAATATAATCCATGATGCTATACTTTTTCCGAACTTTTTTTACCGATACATATTTATTTTATAGCTCTTTTATAGTTGTTACATAGTTTAAACACACACTTAATTAAATACAAATAAATATGCACAACTATATCAATTTGACATATTACAAGTAAACTATAGTAAAAATATAACTTAATTACATCAATTTGAATTAATTATAAGATATCTATAAAATGCGATTTTATTATATTGAATATATCTATAAGTAAATTATATGATAACTACAAGATAACTGTAAAATGCGATTTTGTTATATCAAAAATAAATTCAAATAAAGAAATTGAATAAAAACACATAAATATAATATGTTTACATTAATTATAAATACTATAAATAAAGTATAATAAAATCATGGTAAAAAAATACCAAATATTACGTTGTTTTGAAATAACTATAAGATAACTATAAAATCCGACGAGATTATCATAAGGTGGTAGAAATGTAAATTCAAAACCTTGGTAATACATTTTTGACAATTAAATTAAGTAATAGACAAAAAAAGTAATTATTTATATCAAATATTATATTTTTGTGTATTTACCTTTTTAAATTGATGTAATTATTATCTTTTAAATTACTATTATTGCAATAAAATATAAGTTGCATGCAATTATTATGAATCCCAAGATTGATTTGATACAATGAAACTATAATTAACTTTATTATTTTCAATATTATTATGTAAATTTAATTTTTTTAATTTATTTCTTTCTTTTTGTTAAATTGGGTAACATGGTATGATCAGTTCATCTATTTAGTCTCTTTATTATGCATGTTACCTAATTGAACACGGTGCTATTCAATTTGTTATCTTTTCTTTGTCCCTTGAAATACCATATTGTGTAATAATTTGCTAATTTTTACCACATGGAGTCATAAAAGTTAATCAAGCACATCACAAGATCCAAATGAGAAACAAATGTATGGTACAAGAATAAAAAAAGTTACATATCACAAGGAACACATAGATAACATATATAGTAGAGAAGAACCAAATAAAAATCACTCGAGGGTGCAAAAAGTTCTATTTACCAAATAAAAATACTAGTTTCTAATTTAAAATTTTGGTAGAATAAGTGTTATTTTAACATAAAAGATGCATTTCATTATTTATTAGGATAAATTTTAAAAATATGTCTTGATTTTACTATTTTTCAAAAGGACTCTACGGACTTATTTTCACAAATAAGGGTTGTGTATAAAAAAATCAGCAAAAAATATATTTTTTTAAAATAGTGCAATTACAATGATTATTTTAATCAATTATCATTATAATAATTCCAACTTATTATAGAGAAATATATGTTTCAAAGATTTTTTTTATAATTTTATGATTTTTTAAACTTTATCATTATATTTTAATTAAAAAATTATTTGCAAATTTATAAAAATTCAAAATTTTCCACTAATGAGTAATGCATTTTTATGAACTCGTTCGTAAAACTTCAAATGAAAACGAAAATAATTATTCATTTTCATGACATATTGAGGATCTTAATTTACTAATTTTATAAAATCACAAACCTTCTTTTAGAGAAACAAATTTTACATACCTTATTTTGAAAAATAGTGAAAACGCAATATATGTTTTTTAAGCTTAACCTACTATTATGCACAAAATCGTGATTACATGCTCATTACACTTGTAAGTGAAATTATCAGTCATTTACTTCGACCACCAATGAAAACTTATTTCAGTATTACAATACGTGTCACTCTAGTGACTTTGTTTTTAGGGAAGGGATTCTCTAATTTTGGTTTTAAACTGTACAATAAAGTTTGGCTAATTTGCACCATAGATTAACTTTGGATGGCTCGGATCTTTTCTCACTAAAACCAAGATTCTTTTTCCTAAATTAAGTGAAAAAGTTAAACATACACCGTTTAATTAATTAAAAAAATGGTGCCCCATTTTTGTTTTCCCTCCATAGAATTGGCGGGCTCTTCTCCACTCAGTTTATTTTCATTTCTGGATTCTTGATGGATAATTCTAATCTTCCATGGATGTCAACTTCAAGCATTGAAAGGTTAGTACAATGGTTTCCTCCTTTTCAATTTCAATTTAATTTTATTTTGTTTATGCTTATTTTCTCTTAATTGTACTGAGTTAGAATCTTTATCTAGCAAATTTAAGATTTAAACAAAACTTTGAATTTTTTATAATATAAGCCATTATATATAGCATAAAAAAATAAAAAATTATTGTTTGCAAGTTGTAACATAAATTAGGAAAGATACTGATCGCCAATTTCTTTTATATAGTTATTCAGAAGAGTATTGGATTCTGAAAGTTGATATGAAATTCAATAATGTTGAAAATGCCTGGAACTTTTGGATGAGAAATGGTGTAGTGTTGGGATTTGGTGTTCGCAAACTTTGGCATAATAAGAAAGATGGAATCATATCATCAGCAAGATTTGTATGTAACAAGGAGGGTTTTCGAAGAATCGATAAACAGGATCATCTTACAAAATATGGTCGACCTGAGACTAGAACCAATTGTCTTGTTCGTATGGGGATTGCATATAAGAAAGAAATAGGAAAATATGATTACATGATTTTGTAGATGAACATAACCATCAACTTCATCTTCCAGAAACTATTCACATGATATCTTCTCACAGAAAAATATTAGAAGTGCAAGCTGCAGTCGAAAGCATCTTATGAGCTTATGAGTAGGCATTGAGGCGGAAGAGCAAGTATTGGTTATACCTTAGAAGATCAAAAAAATTATCTTCGAACTAAACGTCAATGAGACTTGATATATGGAGAAGCAGGTAGCTTATTGAAACATTTCCAACAACAATTGATTGAAAATCCATCTTTTTATTCTACTGTACAATTAGATAATGAAGAGCAGATCACCAATATATTTTGGGCAGATGCCAAAATGATTATTCATTATGCTTATTTTGGTGATGTTGTGAGTTTTGATACGACATACAGGACAAATAAGGAATTTAGGCCTTTCGGAGTATTTCTTGGCTTAAACCACCATAGAGAAATTGTGATTTTTGGTGCTACTCTTTTATATGATGAAA
>CATIWQ010394912.1:0-15120 GCA_949673415.1 Euphorbia schlechtendalii
GAAGTTTATGATATGTCTATGTGTCATAATGTGTATTTCGTGTTGAGTCTTTTATATTAATCAAGTTATATGCTTTTGAATTAACTTTAAGAGATGTTTCAGGTTTAATGAGATTGTGTATAATCACTAGATCTGTGATTATAACGCTGTTTAGTGAGCTAACATTTTTGGAATGGTAACTTGCTAAATATGGCTATGTGAGAGTGACCCGTACTAAGCATAGTAATATTGTTATCTAGGTTTATATAATCGTCTTAATTCGTTTGTACTAGATTTAGAAAAGTCATTTCATGTGTTGCTCTGTGGTGAATAATTGAATATCTGAATGTCTAGAACTGAATTTGTTAAATTAATCTAGTGTATGTAATATCTTTAATGATTTTGCATGTTTTCTTTGCTATACTTGTTCGTAGGGAATATCTATATACTTTTTATCTTCTCTAATCTTTCATACATTTGTCTATCCATCCATCATTGCAATCCTCTAAAATAAATTACATTATTTTCTTTTATTTTGTTCCTCTTGTTGATCTTTAGAATTGGTTCCTTCCCTGTGGGATTGATATCTTTTAAAACTACATCCTAACTTTATACTTGCACTGGTCACCATTTTTCTATTTAGATAAGCGGTATTGACAACACCTGTTCGTATTTTGAACTCTGATCTTATCGATAGGAAAGTGGGAGACAAGGTTTTTGGCTTCTTTATAAAATATAAATCCTTAGAGTCAGTAGAGTCAAAACCTTGAGAACAAGTGTTTGACGCCGTTACCGGGGAAAGCAAGTGCGATCTAGAGATCAAATTACCGGAGATACGGTACATTTTCTAATTATATCTATTTAATTTCTTTCCTAAACTGTATAATTTGTCAATCCTAACTCAGATGTGAAAAGATTATGAAATAATCATCTTTGAGGTGATACGTCATAATATTTCATCTTAATTCTTAATAAATAGAAGATGTCAAGCTAGAATTTGTTCCATCAGATAAACAACGTGCTGACATCTTTACCAAACCTTTACCAAAGGAACAATTCAGTACACTAAGGCAATTGATTGGTATGGGAAATCCTCAATTATGAAGAAGATAAAAATTATCAGAAATTTGGCTAAGTATTGGAAATCAAGTATGCAAGGAAACGTGGACAACGCCGTTAAAGGTGAGAGAGGTAACAACTACCAAGGACATAGAATTTACTTCCAAGAGCATTGCCACCATCTACACAAATCAAATTATTCAAGGCCAGATAACAAAGCGGGAGAAAGTAGCTGAAGATGCTGTCAGAATGGTAAATCTTAATAAGGGATCTCTTCCAAGGTACAAGGATCCACAATAAAGATTAAGAGCAAATCAGGACAAGCCAAGGTAGCACGGATCTTCGTCTCCCTCAGCTTATAAGCATTAGGAAAATATACGAGAAACTGAAGATAAGCCAAAGTAAGATGAAATTCCAAATCAAAGAAGAAATCCTCTAAGTATGGGGGAGCTGAGCTATTTGAAGAAAAAACTCACTCAGTATGGGGGAGCTTAAGCTGACCAAGGAAAGTCACTCAGCGAAAGGGAGCTCTTACTTTGCTTTTAAGTAATTTGATAACTCTAAACTATATCAATTATCTTCTTCTACCATTTAGTTTTCTATCTGTCTAAAATGGGGGAGATTATAGAACCCAAGTTAATAGTACCTCACAGTACTCAAAAGTTTTGGTGATAGCAACCAATATGGGATAGTAAAAGTTAATTAAACACTAAGAATACTTTTACTTAGTGTGGGAAAAGCCAAATCCATGCTGAGTACTATATAGTTTAAGTTATCATCACTCAGCTCAAGCTGAGTTACAATATTACTTATCTAAAAGTAATTGTTTTTGCAGCCCTGATAATTATCATGACACATATGCTACTAACAGAATATTCCTTTGTTATATTTCAGGAGAAAAAGGCACTGAAATTAAGAAAGATTCTTGTGGTCCTCACAACATTAAACGTGGGAGCACAAAGTGTCAGAGATTCCTTATTTGAATCAGAGAATAAGGAATGATCCCGTGAATTACATCCCGTATCAAAGATCTCTGCGCACATCTCACAACGTTATTAAAGTCATCTAACAAAAAGATGCCACATTGCCTGAAGTGCAAATCTCTCAAAGATCCAGATTGCTTGAAGAAAAATGAGAATTTGGAAATGGAAACAAATCGCACCACAACATTCAATTCCTATTTCTAAACATCCTGAAATCTATCTACAACGGGAAGATTCGAAAGATTAATTGAAATGAGAAATTGAAGTTCTAAGATATCCTATAAGTTTGCAATGGCTACTTCTCAGAGATTTGCAGTATAAATAGAAGAATAATGCAGATGTTCAAAATAGGTGAATCACCTTGAATTTCCTAAGGGCAAAATCTTGCGAAAATCTTCTCTACTTCCAAAGAAATTCCTCAGCAAGCAATCCAGCAAACATCTATTGTCTAATCTATTTGTAAAAGAGAGAAACTTAGATTAACATTGTAAGGATTCAACGTTTCTATATGTTAAATTCAATTCACATTCTTAGTTATAATCTGAGTATCAGTTTGGGAAGGGTACCCAAACTTAGTTGAGTGGTAGTTAGAAAGGAGGAACTTTCTGTAATAGAGTCTACCCACTGTAAAGGCTTCTCCGCCTATTGAACGAACGAATCACTAGTGGATTAAAGCTCGGAGACGATATCCGAGGACTGGAGGTAGGCTAGGGGCCGAACCAAGATAAAATCTCAGGTGTAATCATTCTAACTCTAAGAGATTAGCTTCATCAGCTTCTTGCTCATTCATCTCTCTCATATCGGTTATTTACTTTTTATCCAACTCGCACACAATAATCCATACTCAGTTAAAGGTTGAAGATAAACTGTGCCAGCTGAGCAGAGCAGTTCATACATTTTTATATTGCACTCAACACGCATTCTCAGCACTCATATAAAAATCATATTGAGTAAACTTAAATTGAAAAAGGTCTAAAAAGTAACCCAGTTTGCATTCACACCCCTCTGTTGTTGTTATCAGCCAGTGTACGGGCCAACAAGTGGTATCAGAGTAGTTGCTCAACTTTAAGACTAATTATCTTGAGTCAGATCCTTAAATGGCATACAATAACTTCAGCTCGTGTTCTAGTCAGACAGTTGTTCTGATGGAGTGAATTTCTGTTACCAAACGTCCTTTAATCGATGGAAATCACTATACATTCTGGAAGAATCGTATGAAGAATTTCATCTAGTCTCAAAGTATACAAGCTTGACTCGCAATTAAGCTTGGCCCTAGAGTTCCTACTGAGGACAGGAATGATGTGCGTGTACCTGTAGATCCAGAGGACTACAATGGCATTGATCTGAGGCTTCTCAAAGTGCCGCAGCAATTAATTTCTTACAATTTGCGCTTGATCTTACAAAATTTAACAAGGTCTCCGGATGTGCAATATCACAGGAAATCTGGAAGAAGCTGGAGATTACCTACTAGGGGACAAACAAGGTCAAGGAGTCCAAAATAAACCTCATGCTGGGAGAGTATGAGATGTCCTTGATGGCTGCCAATGAAGGTATTTAGAGTATGAATACCTAGTTCATTAATATTGTAAATGAACTAAAATGACTTGGAAAGGAGTTCAAAGAGGAAGAGCTGGTCAAGAAAATCCTCCGCATTCTCATAGTAGAGTGGGATTCCAAGAAGAGCACAATCGAGGAAGCTCATGACCTTAAGACCTACAGCTATGATGAGCTGATAGGCACCCTGCTAACTCATGAGATGTCGTTGAGAAAGTACTTAGATGATTCCAAGAGAAATAGGGGCAAGGAAAGTAAAGCCATTGTTCTCAAAGTAGACTCATCTGATAAGTCCACCAGCTATGACTCTGATGAAGAAATGGCTCTTCTTATAAGGTGCTTCAAATGCTTTATAAAGAAGGATGGGAAGTTCAACAACATGAAGAAGTTTCCCAATAAAATCAAGTAAACTCAGCAGCGACATGGAGCTAAGGAAGTACTAAGGAAAGAGCATAGTAAGGACATTAAGTGCTTAGGGTGTGGAGGGAAAGGTCACGTCCAGTTAAGCTATCCAAAGGTAAAGAAGGACAGATTCAAGAAGAGATTCTCCAAGAAGAATGAAGCTCTTGCTGCTACTTGGAGTGATTTAGAAGAATCTTCATCTTCTGATGAAGAAGTCACTGATTCAGCCAATCTCTACTTGATGGCTATCAAAAGTCAAGGCGAAGGCCCAGCATATACCTCTGGTAGAAATTTTTCGGCTGTCAACTCTAAAGCTGAGCATGATAAAGGAAGAGCCCATCAAACTGAGGTACATTCTAAAATCCCTTTATCAATAAGGGCCTCTTTGATGTTATGAAATTGACTAATAAATTGATGAAAAACATCAAAGAGATTGTGAGAAGTGATGATCTGGAAGATACCAATGCTTCTTTGGCGCTTGATATCCGCTTTCTTTAAGAAAAGGCTGAATATCAAGAGTGTGCTATCAGTAAGCTCACTAAGAAATTAGATGAGTTGACTGCTGGGATATCAGCATTGAAGAAGAAAGAGGTTCCTCCTCTGGCCAACAATTAAATTCTGAATAACCAAACTTGCAATTCAAAGAGGAAAAATTCCTCTAAATAGAAGAAAGCGAGCCAGCCCAAGACAAAAACAGTGTGCGGTTTTTGTGGGAAAGCTGGACATGTCACAGTAATGTGTAGACATAAAAATGGTTATTATGATGAATATGATTGGACAAACATAAGCACTGCTAACAAAGGAGGACCCAGCTCAAAAGTATGGGTACCTAAGAAAACTTAACTGTTTTGCAGGTGAGCCTTAAATCCGTTGATGACTCTCAAATGTGATATTTGAATAGAGAATGCTCAAGGCATATGATAGGAGATGAAAGCCAGTTCATCTCATTTGAACGCAAGAGAAATGGAAGTGTCAGTTTTGGAGATAACTAGAAAGGTAAGATTGTAGGTTGCGGTACTGTTGGCATCTCTCCCTCAATTGAAGAGGTGTCTCTAGTCAAAGGACTGAAGTTTAACCTGCTCAGTGTAGCACAGCTCTGCGACAAAGGCAGGAAGGTTATTTTCGACTCAACAGGATGCTCAGTAATTGATAGTAAGACTAACTCAACCATACTCTATACTCCTAGAACCAATAATGTTTGTATGGTTGATTTATCCCCTGGCTCCACTAATGTGTGTCTCGTATCTAAGGATGATAATGCGTGGCTATGGCACAGAAGGTTGGGTCATATCAATATGAATATTCTATCCAAACTGGTCAAAAAGTAATTAGTTGTGGGGTTACCCTACATCAGCTTTGAAAAGGAAAAACTATTCTCTGCTTGTCAGCTTGGTAAACAAGTTAAGAAATCATTTAGATCAATAAATCACATAGTAACTAAGCGACCATTGGAGTTACTACACCTAGATCTTTTCGGCCTAATTCAACCAATGAGTTTGGGTGGTAAGAGATTCACTCTAGTGGTTGTAGATGACTTCATGAGATTCACATGGGTAGTCTTGCTGCAAAGATGAGACTTATGAATCTTTTATCAAGCTTAGTAATTGGATAATGAACGAACTAGGAGTTAAAATTTGTAGAATCTGAAGTGATCATGGACGTGAATTCGAGAATTCCTATTTCGAAGAATTCTATTCAACTCATGGCATTGACCATAACTTCTCTTCTCCTTATAATCCTCAACAAAATGGGGTCATAGAAAGGAAGAATAGGACTATAGTTGAGATGGCTCGATCCATGCTGAGTGATAACAATCTACCAAAATACTTTTGGGGAGAAGCTGTTAACACAGCATGTTATATCTTGAATCGGGTTTTAATTCGCCCAATTCTTGAGAAAACTCCTTACGAGCTTTAGCGAGGGCGCAAGCCTAAGATTGGCTATCTCAGATCCTTTGGATGTAGATGTTTTATTCTTAACACCAAGGAGCATTTAGGTAAGTTTGATCCTAAGTTTGATGAAGGTATCTTTTTGGGATACTCAATTAACAGTAAGGCATATAGAATATATTTCAAGCGAACTAGCCTTTTAGAGGAGTCTATGCATGTAGATTTCAATGAAACTAACATTGCCGAAAGATGTCCGATCAAAGAAGATGAAGGAGTCACTTAGTTCTCAGATCAACTCAGTACGCTACAAGCTGAGCTACCCAACTTAGCTCAGGATCCCCCAGCTAAGGAAACTAAAGATGATGATGAAGATCTCTCTATCAACTTCAGCAATGGCGAAGATCATCCTCCACCTCAGCATCTAATTGTCAATCCTCCGGCAGCTGATACGAGTCTTCCAAGAGAGACTAGAGCCCATCGCAACCATCTCCTTAACAGCATAATCAATGATGTTCACAATCCAGTAATGATAAGAGGACAGCTAAGCCGTATGATGAGTTATCCAGTATTCATACCATTGATCGAACCTAAGAAGTTTAACGATGCAGAAGGAGATGACTATTGGATGATTGCAATACAAGAGGAACTGGATCAATTTAAACGTAATGATGTCTGGGATCTAGTTCTTAAGCCTAAAGAAAAATCAATAATTGGCACCAAATGGGTCTTCAAAAATAAGCTTGATGAAGATGGCACTATTGTCAGGAATAAGGCCAGACTTATCGCTCAAGGCTACAATCAGCAAGAAGGTATTGACTATGATGAAACCTATGTGCCAGTAGCCAGACTTGAAGCCATTCGAATCCTTTGTGCCTTTGCATTCCATATGAATTTCAAACTATTTCAAATGGATGTTAAAAGCGCTTTCTTAAATGGATTCATTCAAGAAGTATATGTTCACGCAGCCTCCAGGATTTGAAGATGCAAAAAATCCAGAGCACGTTTTGAAACTGAAGAAAGCACTCTATGGATTGAAGCAGACACCAAGAGCATGGCATGAGAGGCTGACTAATTTCTTAATCATCAAAGGCTATGAAAGAGGAAAAGAAGATACGACTCTGTTTATCAGGTGAAGAAAAGAAGATGTTTTGCTAGTGTAGATATATGTTGATGATATTATATATGGAGTAACTGATGAAATGATGTGCAAGGAATTCATCAAGTAGATGAAGAGTGAGTTCGAAATGTCTATGATGGGAGAATTGAACTTCTTTCTGGGTCTTCAAATCAAATAATCAGAAGATGGTATTTTCATCAACCAGTCTAAATACGTAAAAGAAGTTCTGAAGAAATTCGACATGGTAAACTCAAAGTCTATGTCCACTCCCATTACTACTGACATAATTTTAAGTAAAGATGAGCTTGGAAATTCAGTAGACAGTAAACTCTACAGAGGAATCATTGGTTCTCTTCTTTACCTAATCGCCAGCATACCAGACTTACAGTATGCTGTATGCTACCATGCTCGCTACCAAGCTGATCCTAGATAATCTCATCGAGTAACTGTGAAGAGGATTCTTAGGTACTTGCAAGGGTCAATTGAAGCAGGTCTATGGTATCCCAACAGTTCAGATTTCACTCTTAGGGAATTCACAGATGTAGACTATGGAAGAGATAAGCTGGATAGGAAGAGTACAACAATAGGCTGTCATTTCCTTATAGAATGTCTTATTTCTTGCTACAACAAGAAGCAAACTTTCATCGCGCTAAGTAAAGTTGAAGCTGAGTACATGGTAGCAGGAAGTTGTGTAGTACAACTACTTTGGATAAAACAAAAAACTGGAAGATTATGGAATTAAGTCAAATTGTCTTGAGGTAATGTGTGATAACAAGAGTGTAATTGATTTATCTAAAAATCTTGTCCAGCATGGGAGAATGAAGCACGTCAACATTAGGCATCACTTCATCAGAGATCATGTGCTACGAGGAGATGTCAAGCTAGAATTTTTTCCATCAGATAAACAGCGTGCTGACATCTTTACCAAACCTTTACCAAAGGAACAATTCAGTACACTAAGGCATTTGATTGGTATGGGAAATCCTCAATGATGAAGAAGATAGAAATCATCAGAAATTTGGCTAAGTATTAGAAATCAAGTATATGAGGACACGTGGACAACGCCGTTAAAGGTGAGAGAGGTAACAACTACCATGGACATAGAATTTACTTCTAAGAGCGTTGCCGCCATCTGCACAAATCAAATTGTTTAAGGCCAGATAACAAAGGGGGAGAAAGTAGCTGAAGATTCTATCAGAATGAAAAATCTTAACAAGGGATCTCTTCCAAGGCATAGGGATCCACAGCAAAGATCAAGAGCAAATCAGGACAAGACAAGGAAGCACGGATCTTCGTCTTCCTTAGCTCATAAGCATTAGGAAAATATATGAGAAACTGAAGATAAGCCAAAGTAAGATGAAATTCCAAATCAAAGAAGAAATCCTCTAAGTATGGGGGAGCTGAGCTGCTTGAAGAAAAGACTCACTCAGTATGGGGGAGCTTAAGCTGACGAAGGAAAGTCACTCAATGAAAGGGAGCTCTTACTTTACTTTCATGTAATTTGATAACTCTAAATTATATCAATTATCTTCTTCTACCATTTAGTTTGTTATCTGTCCAAAATGGGGGAGATTGTAGAACCTAAGTTAATAGTACCTCATAGTACTTAAAAGTTTTGGTGATAACAATCAATATGGGATAGTAAAAGTTAATTGAACACAAAGAATACTTTTACTTAGTGTGGGAAAAGCCAAATCTGTGCTGAGTACTATATAGTTAAGTTATCATCACTCAGCTTATGTTGAGTTACAATATTACTTATCTAAAAGTAATTGTTTTTGTGGCGCTGATAATTATCACGACACGTATACTACTAACCACGTTTGTGAAAGAACAAAATATTCCTTTGTTATATTTCAGGAGAAAAAGGCACTGAAATTAAGAAAGATTCCTGTTGTCCTCACAACATTAAACATGGGAGTACAAAGTGTCAGAGATTCCTTATTTGAATCAGAGAATAAGGAATGATCCCGTGAATTACATCATGTATCAAAGATCTCCGCGCACATCTCGCAACGTTATCTAAGTCATCCAAACGAAAGACGCCACATTGTCTGAAGCGTAAATCTCTCAAAGATCTAGATTGCTTGAAGAAAAATGAGAATTTTGAAATGGAAACAAATCGCACCACAATGTTCAATTCCTATTTCTAAACATCCTGAAATCTATCTCGAATGGGAAGATTCAAAAGATTAATTGAAATGAGAAATTGAAGTTCTGCGATATCCTCAAAGTTTGCAATGGCTACTTTTCAGAGATCTACAGTATAAATAGAAGACTGAAGCAGACTTTCAAATTGGGTGAATCACCTTTAATTTCCTAAGAGCAAAACCTTACGAAAATCTTCTCTACTTCCCAAGAAATTCCTCAGCAAGCAATCCAGCAAACATCTATTGTCTAATCTATTTGTAATAGAGAGAAACTTAGATTAACATTGTAAGGATTCAACGTTTTTATAAGTTGAATTCAGTTTGCATTCTTAGTTATAATCTAAGTGTCAGTTTGGGAAGGGTACTCAAACTGAGTTGAGTGGTAGTTAGAAAGGAGGAACTTTCTGTAATAGAGTCTACCCAATGTAAAGGCTTCTTCGCCTATTGAAGGAATGAATTACTAGTGGATTAAAGCTTGGAGATTGTATCCGGGGATTGGATGTAGGCTAGGGGCCAAACCAGGATAAAATCTTAGGTGTAATCGTTCTAACTCTAAGCGATTAGCTTCATTAGCTTCTTGCTCATTCATCTCTCTCATATCGGTTATTTGCTTGTTATCCAACTCGCACTGAGTAATCCATACTCAGTTAAAGGTTGAAGATAAACTGTGCCAGCTGAGATGAGCAGTTTATACGTTTTTATATTGCACTCAACACACATATAAAAACCATATTGAGTAAACTTAAATTGAAGAAGGTCTAAAAAGTAATCCAGTTTACGCATTCACCCTCCATCTCCTGTTGTTATTATCAGCTAGTTTACGGACCAACAGTTATTACAAACAAATGTTCCACCTATAAATCTCTAGGAATGGTATGAAGCTCCATTCCCAATCCACTCTAGAGAAGAAGGGGATCATTATGAAGTCATAAGGGCGGTTGAGTTTAAGAGTTCCTATACTATTTATAGGAACAGCTTCACCAACCTCGGTGTATATGACATAGTTATGTACTACCTAAGGATTCTTAACTTCATCATCTACTTGAATATGATGATGGGGAATAGTGTAGACAACTGCATGGAAATGTTGGTCACACTGGTTTGGAAGAATGAAAGAAAGAACTTTTTAGTCAATCGCCACCATGGGATAGAGTATAAGTTAACAAGGAAAGCGCTAGAAAAGTATATGGGTTTTCCAAAGGATTGCTATTATAACATACTTCCTGGTTGGGATCCCTTACCAACTTGTAATCGCCTGACTGGCCAAATTGAGTATAAACGTGAATCTACCTTAGCCGGTCGATTTGTGACCCATGTTTGCTCGCGTTACACTTTTACTTAAGTGGAGCGTTGTTTGGAAAGTCATCATTCGACCTCATCATTCCCGAAGAGTTATTTGTGTTGGAAGCAATTTGGGATGGCATACCTGTTGATATTTCAGGAATTAGATGGAGACACTCATGTTTACCGCGTAGAATCCTGGAATGACAAAATACGGATGTCGAACAATGGCGAATCTATTGGGCCAAATTGGGAGAATTCCCTATGTCACCGAAGTAAGTATTTACTGATGAAGATAAAATTCCAGAATCAACTACGGAAGTTTTCTTCGAGTATGGGTTTCTAGTCAAATGCATTGGAGTTGATAGAATCACCTACGATTAGAAATCATGGGATGACAAGGTGGAAGCTGATAGGCGTCGAGAATGGGAAATAGTGAGGCAAGAAGAACGTAGTGCAACTAACCTCTACGGAAGGTTGAATGAACTTATTGAGGCACAGATCTTGATTTATAGGAAAATCGATGACATTCATACATTGATGTTTGATATCGAGCAAGATCTAAGGGAATCTTACTACAAGATTGACCAAATGATAGAATCGCTTCCCACTGAATAAATTTCATCTTTTCATTTAGATTTAGGAGTTTGTATAGTTTGATTTTATTTGTGTTTCATTGTATGTTTGTAATGGTGTGTTAAATATGAAATAAATTTGAACAACAAGATGTTGATGTTCAATTGCTATCTTCACCATGACTACTCAAGGTATAAAATAGTAAATATTTATCATTTGTATTTAATAATGTTTGTTTGTGTTTGTGGTTCTAAGTTATTTTAGGTACAAGTCTAAAAATTGAAAATTGAAGAATTAAAGAAGATCGCGACTGCTATATTCAACTCGCGCTCATGACAATTTGCAGTAAACTTTCTGTTTCTATCGTGAGGAAGATCATGATTGCGACTAACCTTCGCGATCGTGACACGGGCAAATTATAATCGTTACAGATCGTGATTTGACATATAACCAATTAGAGACCTCTTAAACCTCTATAAATAGGTCTAAGTTGAACCCTAACCATCACAATCTTCAAAAAGCTTACAAAATATCTGAAAATTCTTCATCTTCAACCTTCAACATTCACTTTTTTCTTCTTAAACTTTACACTTCAAAATAATCAAGATGCCTTTGAAGAAATATGCAAATAGAAGAGAAAGCCAAACATACTAGGAGGAGTATGATTGTCCTTTCCCTTTAAGGATAAGAGAAGAAGGCAAATGCTGTCAAAAGCTTAATAAATTGGATATCACGGGAATGATATTCCTAGATTTGGTCTTCTTGGAAACAGTGAATCTCCGTAGAGGGATGGAGGTTTATCTTTCGGCTCTTGGACTCACAAAATTTGTGGATTTGAGTTTTCACAAAATAGAGATTGGATTCTTGAATGTCTAATAACATTCGACTATGAAGATGCAAGGAAGAGGGTGATTCAATTTCGTAATCAAGGATGACATTACACCGTCACAAGAGATATGATGAGTGAATGGTTTGGATTCGAAATTGTTAATTCATCGAGCATGACGGATTCTTTTCAACCAAATCGAGTTTGGGCAGAATTATCAGGTAAGAGAGTCTTCGATCCCACAAATTCTCCTAATAAACTTATTAAGGATGAGTGCATTCTTCTTCTCCACAAATACCTTTCTACTTCGGTATTTTGTCGAGTAGAGAATACCAAAGTCCAAAAGAAAGATTTGTTTGTTCTTTCTTGCACTTAGATGAAGCAAAAGGTGGAATTCATGGATATCATATGAGATATGACGAAGAAGAATTCCACAAGCATGAGAAATAAGATTGGAGCGGCCAAAATTATCACCACTATCATCTTGGGTGTAAGAGGTGAACTCTCCTATGTCTAACAACCAGATGAGTATTTTCACTATATAGATGGGGCTTATTTGAAGAATACCAGACTTCTTCAAGAGAACGATGGTGTATATCTTTCTACTCCTACTCCAATTGCACTAAGAAGCTAATCTTGGCTCATGAAGATTATACAATCGAAACATCTAATCCAACTGTTAGTCGTCAACATGGAAAAGCTGCAATGCTTGAAGTAGAAGAAGACGAAGAAGAAGAAGATGAAGCTCCGAAAGATTGGAAGACGAGCATGCAACAAAAATTAGACAATTGCCAAGCAGAACTTGGAGTAATGAAAAGAGACATGAAGATTCTTAAGAAGAATAATAAATCGATGATTCGAAAATTATTATCCTTCTTTCGAAGACAAAATTGTCAATTTACTCCTAGTCCCCCGGATTCTCCTTCTCAATAGAATGAGTTTTCTCTTTTCTTTACTTTTCTTTTTCATATTTTTAGACTAGTTGTTTGTTTTTAGATTTTCAATTGAATAAATCTTCCATAATGAGGACATTGTGCTCTTTAGTGTGTGTGTGGGGGGGGGGGGTAATTGTAAATCCCAAAAATAAAAAAATAATAATAATAAAATGAAAAATTTGAAGAATTTGAATTTTTTTGTTGATTGTTGTGTTATTTTTACATTATATATACCTAAACTATACTAACATTTGTCCAAGGTTATTTTGAGTGTTAGGTATTACAAGTTTGATGTTAGTGCAAACTTTGGACAAAATTTTTGTTTCGAATTTGAGTACATGTTGAATTTGACCATTATTAGCACAACATTTATCAATTTGGCAAGGACGAATGGTGAGTAACATTCGAAAGCAACATTCTAAGTAAATTTCAATTTACATTTCAATGCAACATGAATTAGTATAAGTTGTATAGTTTTAGTTTAATGCTACCGATAAGTTTAGGTGGAGTAATATCTAGTAGTCTTACTATGAGTTTAATATGAAAATCTAGAATAAGTCCTATAAGTATTGAGCGTGTTTAAAGTGTTAGGAAACAATAGCCAAAATACTTTGAAATTAATCAATAAAGGATGAGGGTATTGAGAGAAAAAAATCAAAAGAAATGAGTTATGTAAAAGGTGAGGAATGGTATAGAGCAGAAACTGCAACCATTCAATGAGTAAAAAAAGAAAGCATAACATGAAAAATGAGTGCAAAGTACAAAGTACTTAAAAAAAACATATGCTTAAAAGAAAAAAAGAGAGAAAGTGGTATGGAGCATAAAATGCAACCACTGAAAAAAGGGGAGAGTGGTATGGAGCATAAAATGCAACCACTAAGAGTGTTTTAGCATCCTAGGTTACCTAAAAATGCCTTGAGAGAAAATTATTCAAAGTGTGCTCTCTATGTCCTTTATACTTTATACTATGCTTAAGAGAAGGAAATATTTGAGTATGCATGTAACACTTATATGAAGATGCAATTCGGTTAAATCTCCATTAAAAGCAAAGGTATGCAACTAGACAATATGAATTGCACATTACTAATTTGTGGGAAATTTCGAAGACTTTACTTGATCTTATGCAAAGTGGGAATGTGGTACTCACTACAATAGTCTTTTACCAAATGAGGTACGAACTTGAATACTAATTTATACACTTCTATTGTTTTTACCTTAAGGACAAGGCAAAAGTTAAGTGTGGGGGTGTGATAAGTGTATAATTGCACTTATTATCATGATTATTTTACACATTAAACACTATAGTTTAAGTCACTTTGATACTTCATATAAAAGATTTCACGTGGTATGTAGTTATTTTTTATGCAAATGCAGGTACTAGGTAAATCATGGAAGTAAAATGATTAAAGTTGGAAATCTATGAAAAAAGAGTGAAAAAGGTGCAAAAAGATGTGTGGAATTTAAGGATTTAGCAAAGGATCGAAGATGTCAAAGATCGGTAGAAATTGCAAAGAGGAATCATGTGAGAAAATCTATGTCACGATCGTGACACACATATTGCGGTCGTGATTTGTTAACTTTCACAACAGAAAGTTGCCAACCAAGTATTCAAGGTCACGACAATCATTCATGGTCGACCTTGACTGTTTTTGGTAAACTCTTCTGTTCTTTCAACCGCCGGATATGAATGATCAACCACCATCAATTACCAAATGAAAAGACACCTTTTGGAAGTCAACCAATCATGAAAAGGTGCCTTTCCATTGTGGATAAGATCAAACCAATTGAACTAATCACAATTAAGGGGTGTAATTCTTCGCCAATGGATACGACTCTTCGTTTGGATAGACGCAACCTTCGTACTCTATAAATAGGGCTCCAAACTCACCAATTTCGGCATGGGATGGCATGGTGTGTGGATTATATGGTGTGTCATATGCATAGTGTATGCATAGATAGAGAATAAAATATCTAGATTTCGCTACGTTTATAAGTGTTAGAGAGAAAATGTATAAGTGATTCGAACCTTAATTTGATCACTAGATTTCTCTACATATTTGAGTGATTGTTGTATAAGTGCAATTGCAAATCACTTATCAATAAAAGTTTTCATTCTTTAATATTCGTTTATTCGATATTCACAAAGAATAGCATCCTAGCGGAGGTTCTATACTAGTCGAGACCGAATTCAAAGCAGACGCATGAATTGTGGGAATTGACGACTCCCATAAAGAGTGGATACGGTTTGATCAACTTTAGCTTTCACTTGCATACCTTACAACTTTGCTTTTCTTTCTACTTATACTTTCTATTTTAAAGTTTATGATATGTCTATGTGTCATAATGTGTATTTCATGTTGAGTCTTTTA
>CATIWQ010394914.1:0-40759 GCA_949673415.1 Euphorbia schlechtendalii
CAAAAGTTGAAGATATCCGCAAATTTGATCTTTTTCTGGATTTGTTGCTTTAGTTAACTCCCGATACAAATTTGCTAGGACAGCCGCTCCCCATGCATAACTACCACAACCGTTGGCAGTTAAATGTTCGAGCAATTGTAACTACATCACATTAACCCCATTACCCCCAGTATTGCTAAAGAGTAAACCACCAAATAAAATCATGATAAAAACACAAGTGTGTTGATTAACTGTAATATCATCAGCATTTTCAGGTAAGATCGAGAAATTATCCCTTAACCATTTCAACTTTATCAAATTTCCCTTGATATTTTATCAATCTGGGATCTTTCCCAATAAATATTGACATGTTGCTGTCAGATGTATGGCACTTGTTGTTGCACCTGTTACAGCTTCGCCGTCTACTCGTAAACCTGTTAAAACCTCCACATCTTGCAAGATGATCGTAGTTTCGCCGACACCAAAATGGAATGTAAAGGTCTCCGGCCTTCATCTTTCCACAAGTACATTAATTAACTTATGCTCAATTTTCATTGAGTCAAGTTTGAGAACCCCCTCAAATCCACATTCCACTAACTTTGCATATATCCTTGGATCAATATTTTCCAATGTTGACCCTGCTGCGCATTTGACTTTTAATTCTTGCAAAGGTTGTCAAGTTATAATTTTTTAATAATATTATTAGTTCATGATAGGAAATAACCTAAAATTTATATGAAATTTTACCTTGCCAATCCAGATGTTCTGTGATCTATGTTTTTCTTGTAAATGTAGTACAGATCTGTTCAGTGGTCCAGGATTAATAATTTGTGCTGCTATTCGAATATTTGCCATTTTTGCTTGCACAAGAATATAAAAATATTTTGTGAAATTTAACTTATCATACTAAGCATTTAACATATTAACTCATGCAAAAAAAGAAAATTTCAAATATTTTTATATATAAATAAAGAGGCCCAATTCTATCATAAAAACAACAACTACAATTTAATTTCATTAACTTATGTCAACTTTTTTTTGCAGGATAAAATATATTAATTTTAGTAATTGATGATATGGAAGTCAAAAAATATTTTATTAGAGTAATTTTCCATTATTTACAAATTAAATAATTTAATGCAACAACGAAAACAAAAAAATTTTTGTACAAAAGTATGAAAAACGAATAATTTAAATTTATGTTACATACCTCTTGTTTTGCTTAACCAATTCCTTCAGAAAAAAATTTATCAAAGTAACAAAATTAAATTAAAAATATGTCAGTTTGAAATTGGATGATGAAAATGAAGTGAATGTGGTGTGTATATATATATATAGAAGGGATGGGGTGAAGAATGCTGGGGAATCTCAAACAGTGGAGATTCCCCCGCTGCTCTTTTGTCATAGAACCGAAACATAAAGTTTCGGTTCTATGACTTTTTATTTTTTTTTCTTTACATGTCAAAGAACCGAAACTTTGACATGCTGCAACCGTGGCAGAATTTGTTTGCCTCGGTTGCAGCGAAGTGTAAGAACCGAAACTTTATGTTTCAGTTCTTACACTGTTAACAAAAAAAAAAAAATTTGAACTGAAATGACAAAAAAAATTTCGGTTCTTGTACAATTAAGAACCGAAATTTTTTTTATCATTTCTTTGTTGGTTAAAACAACTACATTTTGGGATTTAAATCTTAACCCAACTATATTTTGTTACTATTCATCTCCAGGGACATTATTCAGGTTCAAAATCCCCTCCATTATTCCAATTTTTTTTAGCTAAAATTGAAATACGGGTAATGCTGACTCAAATATTATTTAAAAGAAAATGTAATAAAATATATAAAATTTGAAATGAAAAAATAAAAGAAATATAAGAAATAACATGGACAAATCCATGAAACAAACACAATCACCAACAAATGGAATCAAAAAGCAACCATATCGATAAGGAGAATATTTATTGGGTGGTCTATGTGAGGGTTGTGATTCTCTACCGTTATGGGGTCATAATTCAAATTGTCTATTACGAGATCCTAAATCAATGAAAATATTGTGTAATAGCAATAAACAACTAATCAGAAGTCAAATGTAGATGTATATAGAATTTTTAGATCCTTTAAATTTTTGGGGCCCTCGGTGGTTGCCTAAATGACCTCCACACTAGGACAGTCTTTGCTCTCTACATGTCATAGAATTTTTTTTCTTTTTTCCTACTTTTACTCCATGCCACGGAAAGATATTTTTTCAATTACATCATAATTACGATCAATGAAGTCATATTTCAAATCCATTGAATGTTTCAGATAGTTGATGTTCCTCATATCAATAGTCTCTTTAACACAAACCAATAATTTTATATTAAATGTATTCAACTTCACTTATATTGAGCATGATATTTTATAGGCTCATGGACTCTCTACATCTTCTACCTATTCTATATAAATTAAACATCAATCCAAGCTCGGCATGACCAACACTATTTAGATACACTTGTTCAGATCACAATAACAAGATCATGTGCAACCAGTTGATAAATTTTGTTATTTATCTTTATTCTACAGCTCTTTGAAAATTATACTCTTTTATTTTTTTTATATTGTTCCATTTTACGTTTTATATTATTAATGTCATTTTCACTTTTTTTTAATAATTTATGTTTGTATTAATAGAAGAAAGATTATTAATCAATAAAATTATAATTTAATTATTTAGAAGAAAGAGACTTCTTATTGCTATGCGGTCTCTCTTTGTTTCGGGAGTTTAAAGAGACTTCGCAACAGCGGTTTGGTTCTCCATAGCATGGGGGATTTGGAAACGACGGAATAAGTTTGTCTTAGAGAATGTATGTGGAGCTGAAGATTTTTTGATAGCTAGTGTTCACCATTCTTGGCTTCACTTTAAGGCTAGGAATAAACTTACGTCGTTTTCGGCAACAGATATCATAATCGATCCGACAATACTTTGAACATGAAACTCTCTATTTTTTTCGACGATTCAGAATTTGTGACGTGCTCTTTTAATAATATACGGTTGGGTGTGTTGTAGGTAAGCGGGGGCGCATGCGCGCACACACACTTTTTAATTACATTTTGAGAATAATTATTACAACTTTCAACGTTTATATTATCATCTCCTATATAAAGTGTTGTTTCTCCTTTTTGTTGAGTATCCAACACTTAATCCTTTTCTTATTATACTGTTAATTTCTTTTTTTCTTGAAAACCCCCCGGAAAGATAATGTGTCTTTCGGAAAGCTAAAAGGTTGAAACGAGAGAAAATTTCGGGATGAGGTCCCCAACTAGGTTGGTTTTCCTGTTTGCCTACAAAACTCTCGCTCCTCTTTTATTAAGTAAAAACGATACTCAAGATGAGTAATGCATTAGTTACAAGAGCGAATTAGCTCCGGGTTTACAATGATATCCAAGACCGAGAAGCTAATCAAATGTTTGTTACATTTAAAATAAAACCAACATAAGTGAATAGAGAAGATAATGTGATCCACATCTGGTTGCTTATCTTCAAACACGAACTTGTTCCTTGAAGTCCAAATCGACCACGCGATAGTTAGCCATAAAGCCGAACCAAAATTTTTTGCTCTACCAACTTTAAAGTAAGCTTGCCATTGAAGAAATGTCATTGCTGTGTTTGGAATTGGGCTGCTGAAACTGAGCCATTTGATTGCATTCATCCTGACACGATAACTTCTTGAGCATAATACAATTGCATGGTCATTCGAATCTTGAAACGGACAAAAAGGACAGCCGCTATCTTGCACCGAATCACAGCCCCTATTAAACAAGAATTGTCTCGTTGGCAGCCTTTCATGGAAAATTGTCTAAGCCAAGAATCTCATTTTTGGCGGTATGCAACAATTCCAAATCAGCAAAAAATCAAAAGTTGGCTTTGGCCAACGATTAGTTTCATAGAAGCTTGAAATGAAACTTGGCGCTGTGAATATGGTTCCTTTCCTTCTCCAGATTCCTAAACGAATTGGTCTAATTGAGATGGAAAAGACCAAGAAATCTGCCCCCCAACGGCTGGACTTGATTTGAAAATGAACGAATTTGAAAGAATAATATAAGACCGTAGCTCAACGCATCTAGCTTTCAAGTTTGGCCGAAGGTTCCTCGTCCAACACGGTCTCCCAAAATAGTCCAGGCTGAGTAATTCATGACAGCGCTCGCTAATTGTTGCGTTTTTTTGGTTGCACAACTTGAATAAATCCGGAAAAAATGATTCAAGCGATTTGTTTGAGGTCCAATTCGTTCTACTTTTATTTTCTAATCCAAATTGTTAAAAGGTTATTCTCACTACCAAATTTCATTCCAACATTTTCATATTTTGCGATACTAATTCGCTTTTATTTTTCCAACCTTTATTCTTTATATATACAATAAACTTTTGAGTCTTATTTCCACTTTCAAATTGAAAGTGAAGAAGTTCTTTAATCCTAGGAAGAATTATCAAATATTCTTTAAGGACAATGCCTTAAATACGGCTCAACTTAATTTCTGCTAGTTGATTTGTGTTGGTCCTTATGGCTTATAGAATCACTCAGAGGGAGGGTGAATGCCGATTAAACTTGTTCTTTATTGATTTAAAAATTGTTAGCCAAGTTTAGTTTAATGTATCCTGAGTATAAAACGTCGTTCTCAAACTGTTCACAAAAAGCTTCGCAAACCACTTAGCTGAGCTGAACTTGGTTTAGACACAAACTATGCTGAGAAAATTCTTACTCGGCTTAGGATGTTTTTCAAGGAAGAGAAACAAAGAGAGTTGTGTTGATGTATGAGCGAATGTTGATAAAGATAAAAGATAGAGAAATGAACATTCACACCTGAATTTATCCTAGTTCGGCCCCTAGCCTACCTCTAGTCCCCATATTCTTTTTCCGAGTTTAAATCCACTAGTGTTCTTTCCTTTAATTAGGAAGAGAAGCCTTTGATAGTGGGTAGGATTACAAGGGAGTACCTTCAAAGCTAAACTACCTTTCAGCACAGTTTGAGTATCCTTCTCAAACTACTATCAATCAGTTTAGAATAAAATTGTTTGCAGAATTGGGATTATAGAGCATTGGTTCCTTTACAATAGATGACTTAGCTTGATTTAAGCCTATTAAGAATACTCTCTATTACAAACTGATTAGAATATTGTGTTTGCTTTGAGATTACTTGAATAGAATTTCAAAGGCTGTGATTACTTTGATAGAATTTCAGCTCTTTAGAAACTCAAGTGATTCACTAAGTTGTAATCGACTACTTCTGCTTCTATTTATAGGTGAAAGCTTTTGGAAAGTAGTCTCTATAACTTTTCATCTTGACTTTGGTTGAAAATCTATTCTCTTCACTCCTTCAAATTTCTTCCCATTTGAGATAGTTTAGAAGCCGTTAGATATAGGATTTTTGAACATTGAGGCACGATATTCATCCGTTCAAGGACTCTTATCTTCAAACAACTCTGTTGAGAGAAGGCGCACGAGATGTAACATGAAGGATTTTGATTAAATCCTTTGACTGTCGTAGTAGTGGCATGGTGATGCTGGAAAATGACAAAATGCCAATTGATACGTTTTGACTTGGACTTTTATGAGTACACGCCAACATTTCGTACTAACACCTTTTAGCTGTGAGAATCACTTAAATATTCTTTTGTTTTCAACGCCAAATCCTTTTTGAAACCTTAAACTCATCAAACAAGATTATTTTGTTTTTGCAGAATAATTAAAGGTTACAGCATGAAGTATATTAACTTAGCATCACATAAAGTACTCAGCCTTCGATGAGCTATATCGCATAAACATTGAAGTTGAGTTACTCAACACATAAACTCTCACAACACTAAGCCATAACCTAACTAAGCCTATGTCAAGCTGAGTTGTTTCTTTACAAAACAAATTTAAGTTGACTACTTAATTAAGATTCTACTTAGTACCTAATTACTTTCACTATCTTAAGTAATTTGTTATCTCCAAAACTAAAGTATTGTGAAAAAATATTAATCTGGGTTCAACAATTTGCTTCCAAGTATTTTTGTGTTATTCAGAATTTCAGCTCCACTTCAGAACCTTCATCTACCGAGCAACATATTCTTATTCAAAAAAACTTCCAAGGATAAATATTTTAACAATATTAGAGGATATTTGATAAGTGTATAATTATACTTATTATCATGACATTTTTAATCATAAAATGATATGGTTTTGTTTCATTTTATACTTCATATAAAAGATTTCACGTGGTTTTATGCAAATGTAATAAATCTTGGGATTAAAATGAACAAAAGTGGAATTTGATGGAAAAAGAGTGAAACAGGTGCAAAAAGATGGGTGGAGCACAATGATTTGGCTTAGGATCGAAGTTGTCAAAGATCGGCAAAGTTGCAAAGAATAATCATGAAGAAACAGCATTTCATGATTGTGACATCTATTCGCAGTCGTGACTTGTCACTCTTCATAAAAAGAAAACTTCCAACCAATGTTCACGATCGTGACATGTGATTCGCGATCGCGACTTGTGATGGTTAATGGTTATTTCTTTTCAACTACCAACCGCTAGATAATAACGATCAACCGCCATCAACTACCAACCTAAAAGTCACCCTTTGGAAGTCAACCAATTATGAAAAGGTGCCTTTCCATTGTGGATGAGGATGAATCTTTGCATCCAATCAAAATGAAATGATGCAACTCTTTGCCAATGGACACAACTCTTCGTTTGGATAGACGCAACCCTTTGTACTCTATAAATAGGGTTCAAACTCAACCAATTTCGTATGGTGAATTGAGAGTGGGCGCATGGTGCATGGTTATGGCATGAATAGAAGGCATTGAATGATAGTATGCGTGTATAAATTGAGAGTGAAAATATCTAGGTTTCGCTATGTTCAAATTCTTAGCGAGAAAAATGTATAAGTGATTCGATTCCTATTTCGATCATTATATTTCTACACAAATTCGATCGTTTGTTGTATGAGTGTAATTGCAAAGCACTTATCAATAAAAGTTTTTGTTCTTCAACATTCTTTTATTCGAGATTCACAAAGAATAGCATCCTAGCGGAGGTTCTGTAAGAGTCGAGACCGAATTCAAAGTAGACGCAGGAATTGCAGGAATTGACGACTCCCATTAAAGAGTGGATACGGTTTGATCAACTTTAGCTTTCACTTGCATACCTTACAACTTTGCTTTGTTTTTTGCTTATACTTTCTATTTCGAAGTTTATGATATGTCTATGTGTCATAACAATTATTTTATCTTGCATCATTTATATTAATCAAGTTATATGCTTTTGAGTTAACTTTAAGAGTGATTTTGGGGTTAACAAGATTGTGTATAATCACTGGATTTGTGATTATTACGCTGTTTAGTGAGCCAACATTTTTGGAGTGGTAACTTGCTAAATATGATTATGTGAGAGCGACCTGTATTAAGCATAGTAATATAGTTATCTAGGTTCTTATAAGTGTCATAATTCGTTTACCCTAGACTTAGAAAAGTTATCTCATGTGTTGTTCTGCGGTGAATTATTGAATATTAGGGCGTCTATAACCTTATTTGTTGAAGTTATTTAGTGTACGAAATATTCTTGATGATTTTGCATGTTTTTCTCTATTAAACTTGTTCTTAGGAATATCTTTATATTTTACATCTTCTCTGGTCTGTTCATCCATCTATCCATTCATCCATTTATCATCCAAATCCCTCTAATAAAAATTATCTATTTTTGTTTACCCCGTGACTCTAGTTGGTCTTTAGAACCGAATTCCTTCCCTGTGGGATCGATATCTTTTAAAACTACATCAAAATTGTATACTTGCAGTGGTCACCATTTTTCCATTTGATAAGCGGTATTGACAACATCTGTTCATATTTTGAACTTTTATCTTATCGGTAGAAAGGTGGGTTTGGCACCGTTACCGAATATAAGCCCTCAAAATAAATAGAGTTAAAACCTTGCGATCAATATTATGTTATGGATGATCTTGGTAAAAAAGCCACTCCTTCTACCAATGGTTCTGAAATTGTTGTATCTCCATTATTGGCACCAGTCTTTGCTAAGCCTTTTCCTAATGTCTCTAAGATTGAAGTTTTCGGTGGTGAAAATTTCAGACGATGGCAAGAAAGAATTTTATCTGTCCTTGATATGCATGGAGTTGTATATGCCGTCATTGAAGCTGTTCTAACAGAGCTTTTGCCGATGTGAAATCTTGGATTCACACCAACAAAGTTTGTGGACATAGTATTATGAGTACTTTGTCTAAAGATCAATGTGATGTTTACTATTCTTAGAAGGAAACAAAGGGAATTCAAGAATCTTTGATTACCAATTACATTACTAAGGATGTGAGTAAACAAAAACTTATATTTGACAAATATTATAAATGGGAAATGGTGGCAAATAGGATATCAAGAACCAAATCAACGAGTATCACAAACTCATTGAGGATTTAAAAGTTGAAAAATTATTCTTCATGATGAATTTGTTGCAGGTTTACTAATTGAGAAGCTTCCACCATCTTAGAATTCTTACAAACAGTAGATAAAGCATAAGCATAAAATCTTAACACTAAATGAACTCATTACTCATGTAATCATTTGAAGATGCAAGAAGGAAGGAGCTCAGAGCTTCTAAAGGAGAGATTGTTGTTAAAGCAAATTTTGAACAGACCAATCCTCAACAAGGAAAGAGGTATGATGCTCAACATGGTTTCAAACCCAAAAGTGATAAAACCTTTAAGAAGAGAGGGAATTGCTATATTTGGAAGAAATCAGGTCACCATTCTCCTCAATTTAGGAGATGAGTTGTGAAATTTAACAATCTTGCTACAACTAAAGTCAATTTAGTTGAAGTAGGTGACATGATTACTGATATCATTTCACAAGTTTATCTAGTGACTGATGTGAATGAGTGGGAATTAGACTAGAGCATTATGAGGCACATTCGTGGGAACAAAAATGCTTCTTATACTCTAGTTGATAGTGGAGAAGAAACTATATATCTCGGTGACTCAAGAACTACTCAAGTTCTTGGGAATGGAAAAGTTCTTCTTAAGCTCACATTTGGTAAAGTTTTGGCACTTATGAGGTGATCCATATTCCTAGTATCAGAACCAAATTGATTTTTGTGGGTAAAAATTGGAGTGAAGTAACTTTTGAGTGCGACAAGGTAGTAATGACCAAGAAAAATGTGTTTTTCAGAAAGGGTTATTTGAATCATGGTTTATTTATACTCAATGTTACTGAAATTATTAATAATAACAATGGTAGTACTTCCGCTTATATTGTTAATTCTTGTGATTTATGGCATGCTAGATGTTAATTAGCCTTATTTGAAATAGTTGAACCAAAACAATATGATAATTCAAATGTTAACTTTTCAAGTTTTGAGAAATGTGGAATTTGTGTTGAATCATAACAAACCACACAAACAATTTTCATTTATCTAAAAGGAATCCGAATTACTTAGTTTGATTTCTTGGGATTTGGGTGATTTGAAAAATACCATGACTAGAGGTGGTAAAAAGTATTATATAATTTTTATAGATGAATTTTCAAGATATACATATGTGTATTTACTTCATGGTAAAGATGAGGCTTTGATATGTTTTTCCATGCAAAAATGAAGTTGAAAACCAGTTGAAGATTAAAAGGATTAGATTTGACAAGGGTGGTGAGTATTTTTCCTTTAATGAACTTTGTGAGAAACATGGAATTATACATGAGATCACACCTCTTTATTCACTTGAATCCAACGGTATAATTGAGAGGAAAAACCAAACTTTAAAAATTGTATGCTTTTAAGTTCTAGCGCTACTGATAATTGATCGGGTGAGGCTATTATGTCTGCTTATCATATACAATATAGAATACCTTATAAGAAACCCAATAAGACACCTTATGAGTTGTGGAAGGGTTATCCGCCAAACCTAAAATATTTAAAAGTGTGGGGGTGTCTTACTACGATTCTTCTTCCCGAAACTAAAAAGAGGAAAATATTCTTATTATAAGTACATAGGTTATGTAGAGCATAGTGCTTATATATTTATTGTGCTTAGAAGTGATTTGCTTGAAAATGATATTATTATTGAGATAAAGAATGCAGAAATCTTTGAATATGTTTTTCTATAAAAGACTAGAGATTTTCCCAATATTAATATTGTTCCAGATGTTAGCTTGGTAACACTAATTTCTTATATTATTTGGTAAGAAAAGGAAAAAACTTTTGGTGATGATTTTTATATGTATTTGGTTGAAAATGGATCTGTGACTTATTCTGAAGCTATTTCATAATCTAAATCAAATTTTTGGAAAGAAACTGTTAAAGTTGAGATTAATTCTATTTTGAAAAATGGAATCTGGACTTTAGTTGATTTACCTTCGAATTCAAAACCCATTGATTGCAAATGGATTTAAAAAAACGTCATCCTGCTGGATCTATTGATAAATGTGAAGCTTGACTTTTTGCAGCAGGTTTTACTCAAAAGAAAATGTTGATTATTTTGATACTTATCTTCCGGTGGTTAGAATTTCTTTAAATAGAATTTTAATTGTTTTAACTTCTATCCATAATCTTTTTAATTCACCAGGTGGATGTTAAATTGCTTTTTAAATGATGATTTAAATGAGGAAATATAAGTGGTACAACTTGAAGGGTGTGTTGAGCCTAGACAAGGGGGAAAAGTTTATAAATTGATAAAGTCTTTGTATGGTTTAAAGCAAACACCTAAACAATGGCATGAGAAATTCAATCAAGTTTTGGTTGATGATGGTTTTGTTAGACATGATGTACGCACTAGAGGCAATTAGGGTGATATATCTAAATTAGTTATAATGTACAAACAGTTTTGGATTATTATTAAAAATAATTAAGGTATCTTTGTTATTTATCAGTGCTTTTAATTTATTTATATATCTTGATGGTATCATATATATATGTGCATTGATAAGACAAAGTCCGTGACTATTTCATAGCGTAAAAGAGATAGGACATAGTGGGAGCTATGTGGTGTGAGAACTGCACATATGTGTTACTATGAATATTCTAAATATCCCTAGTCATAGTTTCATTGAGACTGGACATCAATGAAGTGGACAGACTAGCATGTGTAGGCTTACTCCTTGGATTGGATCCAAGCAGCCGATCTCATGAACCGAAGGTGGTACGTTGAGTTAACACATAAATGTATTCACGTAATACATTAGAGATCGCTATAAGATAGACATTTGAAAATAACTATATCCATGTGTTGGTGTCATGTCTTATTGCAGTAGCAGTACAAGTATCCTTAGACTTGAGATACCGGTTACCTTACGTAGGAATTGCTATACTTTGGGTCATACTTATTCATACCCGGATGATCAGGATGATAAGAGTGATTAAGGGTACAATGATGATAACATATTGGTAAGCCGAGTAGTCACGATGGGATCCATCGCTCCTGAAATAGTGATATAATGGGAGATGTACCTTAGGACCCCTTGTTGAAGAGACACACTCATAAACCTCTTATCAGAGTATAAGATTGATAGAATGGGTTTCTAATCAATCTTGATACATTATGGCGAGTGGTGTTCTTTGTGAATAAGTCTAATTCCAGGATAGCTACGGATATTACATGAGTTGACACGTAAACCGAGCTCAATAAACTAAGTGTATTGTATTGATTACTACTATAAAATCGGATCAAGTTAAAAGCACATGACGTTTCAAGTATCTAGGAATCATACACCTTTGCTAGAAATTCCATTTGATCATCTAGAGTTATTAGGTTCCATATCGGTGTGCGAAGGGAAGCCAAGTTTAGGTTAACCTTTAGCGGCTCTATACTTCGGGATCCTATGAGGTCACACACTTTGGGTCTTTACCGGACTGAGTAAAGAACCTATAGACTAGGTCTTTGCCGAGAGTATTTGTTTATCGAAATCATTGAAAGAATTATTAATTGGTTAGACAGAATTAATAATTAAAGGGAATAAAAGAGAAAATAAGGAAAATTGCACGGAGCGAAGCAAGGAATTTTTCCCATTGTGAGTGGGCCCTAGATGAATACGGGATGTTCGAAGTGGGGCCTGTGTGGCAGCCCCATGAGTTGAAAAGCTTGCGGGTCGCTAGCGCAGCCCGCAAGCGCTGCTGGCCTGCCACGCAAGCTCGCCAGCTTGGGGCACATGGAAAGCCCGTTAGGGCTTGCCTTGTGGAGGTAACACGCGGGTCAGCCTGCACGTCCTAGGGACCCGCACGGCTGACTCGGTTGTGGGATGGGAATATTCCCATCCCACATTATTTTTGAGGGTGAGTCTACAACTCTCCTTCTCCCTATAAATAGGCCTCACCTCTCTCATTATTCCATACTTCAGCTCAGCCTTTCTCTCTGAGTTTGATACCTTTTCTTTGTGAGATTTTGTGAGATCCTCCATGAGTTTCTCCAAGCGATGAAGAATTCTTTAAAAGGCTCTTTCTATTTTGAAGTGAGCCTTCTCAGTTAATATTTTCGGGTTGGTCTTCGAGCGGTCTAGCAACTGATGTTTACCTAAATGGAGGTTTTGGTCGGTAAAGATCTATGTGGATCAATTGTAGAGGCTATCCTAGTTTGGAGGCTAGTACCAACGGAGTTTTTCCGAATTGCTGTAAGGGAACGCCCGCATCTAAAAGGAGAGAGAAGCACGCATCAACTGGTAATGTTCTAAACTTAGATGCTAGGGTTTATTTTATAAGTTTTATAAACCTATTGGCATCTATGGAATGTTTCAACTTAGATTATATCAATCATGGCATGCTTAGGAGATCCTTTAGGGTTAATTTTAAGTTTTGAAATTCTACCTTGTAACATTGCATGTTCAAAAACTGTCTTAATTAACAGTAGGTTTTTCAACACTTGACATGGATAAATGTATATATTTTAATATATTTGATAATGCATATATGATAATATATCTTTTATGTGGATGATATACTTATCTTTAGTTCGAGTATTGATATTGTCAATAGAGTAAAGATATTTCTATCATCAAAGTTTGATATGAAAGACATAAGAGAGGCTAGTGTGATATTGGTAATGAGAATCATAAGGAAGGAAAATGATATCTTGTTAACTCAAGAACTTTATGTAGAGAAACTTCTTAAGAAGTTTGAATATTATGATGTCAATCATGTGTGTACCCCTTATGATTCTAGTATCTCATTACTGAAAAATATAGGTGATCTAGTGGATCGATCTAAGTATGCACAAAACATTGGTAGTTTGTTGTATTTGATGAATTTCACACATCCTGACATAGCTTATGATGTTGTAGGCTGAGTAGATATACACGTAATCCAAATAATGATCATTGGACAAAAATATCAAGGCTTATGAAATTTTTGAGAGGTACCATGAATTATGGTATTTTAGTGGAAACCTCGTAGTACTTGAAGGGTATAATGATGCGAACTGGATCTTTGATTCAGATGAGACGAAATCCACTAGTGGTTATGTTTTCACTCTTGGTGGTGAAATAATTAAATGGAAGTCAAGTAATCAAACCATAATAGCAAATTCTACTATGAAATTTGAGTTTGTTGCTTTAGAGTTAACTTGTAATGAGGCTGAGTAGCTAAAAAACTTCTTAGTGGTTGTGCCTTTGGGAATAAAGCCCACACCTTCAAGGTACATACATTGTGATTGCCAATCGGCAATATCGATATCGAAAAATAAGACCTTTAGTGATAAAAATAGACATATACGTCTAAGATATGATATTGTGAAGTAATTGCTAAAAGATGGAGTAATATCCATAAATTATATAAGGTCATATGTGAATTTGGTCGATCCTTTAACCAAACCATTGGAAAGAAATTAATACACGAAACATCAGAGACGAAACCAATTTGAAATTAGCAAAAATGAGAACCCAACTTATTTGATTGAAAATCCCATTAGGTAAGTTCACATGGATAATAATAAGTTAGTTAGTTTTGCTAATACAATGTAAATTTTCTCAATCCTAGATGTGAGATAGTTCTATGTTGCATATTTTGAGAGGTTGAGTTAAAAGAACTCTTAATGAAATTCAGAATTCTTATGAGTGGTGTATAAAGTGCAATATACAATTGATGAAACCGCCTATGTAAGTATGAAGTGTTGTCTCTTTTATGAGATATTGGCACTATCTCTAGAGCAATTATGAAAGGCTAGGCACACGCATGGCCTATTGGCGCAAAACCACATTGTTGGAAATACTCGGTCCGCCCATGAGCGGGTCAATCGGGTCAAAGGATCCTTTCTAATTTAGTTATTTGGACTAAATTGAAAAGTTATAGAACTTTAAGGAAAATAATTACAAATAATTAAGAATTTAAGGACTTAATTGTAATTAATTAAATTATTATTCTACATATATGTATTCGACGTGTATATTGAAGAAATGAGAATTCAAGATTTCAATATTGAATTCATTTTCAATTTCCATTCCATTGTCTCTCTTGGTTTTTCATCTCACGACTAAAACATCGCAAATTGATCGTTATCGATCTTCATCGTTGCAAAAGTTGTGATTATATCCATACTCCGACACACCGTGAAATGGATTCGACTTGGCATTCGATGCGGCGTTCTTCAATCTTCGAGCACAGAAAAAGGTTAGAATTCCAATTCGTTTCTATTCCCGATTTCCTTCATTGGTATCATGAGCGGAGTTGTTTATGCGATGATTTTATATGTATATTCTGTTTGTACATACTCTAGAATTCTAGAAATTTGATTTCTGAAATTCATTTCCGTGTTCTTCGTCAATTACGCGAGAAAATATGAAAAATTATGAAGAATCATGTTTTGGAGTGTTTTTCGATACATATCGATATTCTGGCCATGTTTATGTTATTATTCTGCAATTTAAGTGATTACAAATTATCAGAATCACAGTGCTTTCATATTTGGCTGGAAATTACGTGTTTTCGTCGAAAAAAGTTTCGCTTTTCCCGTTGTTTTGGGTAACCGTAAAAATTCTGTTCATTTTTCATAAAACGGATCGCACCAACAAACTCGAAACAAAAAATGAGTGAAATTGAGAAAGTCCGATCGCCAAAAAATGACTTGAAGGTGGTGCGTGTATTACATGCACCGGCCACCTCTGTCATTCACTCGTCGGCGCATGGAACACACTCGCCGTCTAATTGTTACTTTGTAACGATTGGGCATGTGGCACTGTTTCGCCACGTGTCCGTTGGTCAGCCCATCTGAGGTTGACCAACCAATGTTGACTGCCACGTGGCATTCACCCATTAATCAGTTTGTTGTTTTCGCGATTTTGTGATCTAAACGATGTCGTTTTGCCCCAAAATTTTTTCAAACCCCACATTTTCATATTTTTTGGATTTAATGGTGATTTTTTCAGAATTTTTTGAGGTTAAGAAAATATTTTATTTATTTTATATTAATAAATGCTTAAAAATTATGGAAAATTAGTTTCTAAATTTTTAACATATATTATATTGGCTAGAAAAATATTAGAACGTATTGAAAAATAAATAAAAAAATTTTATATATGTGTTATGGAAGTTATGTGAAGTATAATGTGATTGAATATATTTTAGTAATATATTTATGTCTTTTAATTATTTGTGTGATGATTATCTCAATTATATATGTGTTATGGAAGTTTAACTAAGTATTTTTGATAATATGTTTCGATAATTAACAATTTATATAATGATCAAATTATTTTGTATTTTGAAAAATATAAAATATGACAAAATATGTTTTTGTTTATTTATGTGATAATTAAAAATTAATTTATATATCATATAAATTATATAAATATATTGTGGTAATATATTTGAGTTAATTATTTATATAATAATTAAGATTGACATTTTGATATATGTTGTAGATGGTCAATAATGATGCAAACTCCACGTAAATTCGAGCATCTATTCATTGGAAAAGAGCTAAGAGGAACTTGAAAAAACCGGTTCTCAAAAATGTACTTATTATATTTATATATAATAAATAGTGTATTATGTCATTATTGCATAGAAAATGCAATTTTTTGTGTGTATTGATTTATTTGTAAAACATGGTTTTACAAATCTTATTTTCAATTTGTTTGAATGATCAAATTATGTAATTAATGGACATTCAGGTTCCTATAAATAATTTGATTTATTATCAACAAGTTCGATCAAAGAAAATGACTCAAGATTTAACGAGTTGACCTATGGTGATCATTATGAACATTGCAGTCGATGTTTTAATAATTTTTGTATTGTAATACTTATTGTATAACTTTATTCCAATAAAACATAGTTACACACGTTAAATATATTATGTGGTGGTGGTGGTTGACAATATAAGTCGTCATTTTTTTAACATCATTAATATGTGTTTGTTTATATTTTTTAATAACAAGTTTTATGCATGTTTAGTTATTTAAAAGTTTTGAGATTGTGTTTTATTATGTTTAAATCTAAGTGATTTATTTGATTTATATATCGTTATTTATTTTATACTTTATATTTATTTAGTGACATATAAAATACGTAAAATACTTAAATCCTTAATAAAACTTTTAGGACTAATATGCCCTATTGAATCCCAAATTAGTTTCAATAATCATGCATAATAAAGTTATCAAATACTTATCGTTAAATTTCATTAGTTAATTAAACTAATTAAAGACAATAGGTCCAAAGTGCATTACATAAAATTATTATTGTATGATGAATCAAACTAAATTAAATGCAAGTGTTTTCACCTAGTGGATGAGGGAGTATTTATATATTTTTCGACTCTAGAGTTCATGCTTACATTTTTTTGTAAAGTTTGTATTCAAGTCAATAGTAATTAACACACAACTGCTCATAATAATTGCCTTAAATTCTTGTATATGTGTTTAGTCTCACGTTACTGATTAAAGATTATCAATAATGGTTTCTGCTACGAATTTATTTATGGCAGACTTAGATTATTAACAGTAGTTATTATGTCATCTGAAGGTTGAAGTTTGAGTTTGTGCTAAAGGAATAAAGAGTCCTCTTATACTTTAAACAATGTTGTGTATGAGTTCAAAGAGAGTGGCATAAAATAGCTCAGGCAAGATAAAAATCCATTTCTTTCATGGGAGAGGAAGAGTTCAATGTCATTTATCTTTTTTGCTTAGGGCTATGAGCGATTTAATTGATGTAATTCATGTAAGAGAGACATGTCTAAGCTTGATCACTAAATTAAAAGAAGTTCTAACTAGTGATCTGTTCTTCATTTTGAGTGGGAGCATATGTGATGCCCTTAACTCATTCTCATTGATTTAGTTCATTTAATGTAGCTATAAGTTTTTTGGAAATGGTAGAAATTGTCTTCTGATATCTAAGATTCTTCTGAAATGCATTTAGCATAAGGAAAGTCTTAAGGAGATAGTTCTTAAGAAACAAATGTTAACTTACATTCGAACATCTAAAAAGGGAAGAAGAACAATACAAATGAGTCTGAACCATTTGAATAAAAATTTAACTGGTCTAAAGACATAAATAGTAAAATCACGAAGGTGATATACTAAATTGCCACTATAGAGGCATTGTGCAAGAGAGCACTAAGTCCAACTTGGTACATGTAATATATACTAAAGTGAATTATCTTATATTATGTTTAATGTTGTTGATGAAATCTTATCCTTTGTGGATTACAGATTCAAGTTCAGCATGTAACATGAGCACAGACCACACTATCTTTGTGTACTTTTGATAACCTATATGAGAAATATTGAAATTTAAATCGACATCAAAATGAGTTGAAGTTCTATAGATTAACACAAGTAGACTATATTTGCAATGAGGGAAAATCTAATAGCTACATGATATGTTGTGTTCTCATATTATTTGTAAAAATTTAAATTTATGATATGGTTTAATGAACAATACGTTCATCTTTGAATTTTTCCAACGATTAAGTTTCTTCATTCCTAAACTGTAGATTTATGAGTCTAATTTATAAGCAAATGGTTTTATTGTAATGAATGTGCATTACAAATTATCAAGTGGATAATGATTTTTTTCCACGGATTAACTTTTCTTTTGAAAGAAAATGTTAGTATATCGTATAGACAACTGTGTCACATAAACTACGAAGAATATGTCATCTAGGCTTAATGTGATGGGTATTTATAACGATTAAATTATCACCATGCGATGAGTTCCATTTAAAGGAAATCAAACTTATAATCCATTTCAAAAGGAACTGGAACTAAAAATCGATTGCAACTTATTCATTTAGATATATGTCATTTAAAAGACATGAGGGTATAAGCCTAATTTTTCATCACATTAAATAATGTCCATACTTGTTATAACATCATCTACCTGAATACCCATAAATCTGAAGCTTCTAGCTATCAAAAGATTTATGAATCTAGTAGATAAATCATTTGGATTTGATTGTAAAGCATAGGAATTGAAGTGGTTAAAAAGTACTTTAGCTTACAATTTTATGTAATGAAGGGATTGAAAGTCGATTGTTTATTCCCTATACTCTATATAAAAATATAGAGTGCATGAAAGGAGAAATTAATTCTTCTTCCAATGTTTAAGTATACGTACTGAATCAAATACCTTCAAAGTCTATCTCCTCCAAATCATATGTGACATGGACTAGAAGTATATCTAATTTATCCAAGTTATGACATTAGAGTTGTATCACTTACTCCCACACTACCTTAAAATTTTGGGGAAGTAGGTCCAAGAGGTAGTTGAAGTATCTTTTAATATACTCTAACATATCAAAAGGATATAAGTTTTTTAGGGTTGAAATGTGGATAGATTAGAAATAAAATTTAAGTCATGAAATATCAATTTCTTATAAATGAGTTCTATAAATTAGGTGTATTAGGTAATAACATGTCCTTTTATTAAGACTCTTGACCTTAATGTTTTGAATATATCTTCAAGTGGGAGTAATTCAAATGTATTGGTTCATAATGATAGCTTTAATAAGGGATCTTGTTCCATGGGAGAGCTGAGAACACAAAGTGTTATGGGTCTAAGTGGGATCCAATGTTATTGGTCTAAGTAGAAGTCAATATTTTTAACTCAAATGTGAGCTTAGATCATTACTATATTTCTGAGGGAGCACAAAAATGAGCTTTAAAGGAAGAATTTTGAGGTATGATAAGTATATGAGACATATAAATGGAGATTCGGAGCCTAAGTAATAAAATGAAAAATTGTTTCAACATTGAAAATTAAGTTTTTAAAGGGAGATGAATAGTTGCGTGTGATGGAAAAAGAATTGAGTTATTTCCTGAAGGATATAAAAATATTGAGAAAAATTGAATTTCCAATGTAAAGTAAAAGCATTAGGTATACAGTTAAGGGATACATATATTCAAACTGATAAGAATATGTTATAAGAATAATTCTTTCTAGTTGCAAAAAATTACATCTATATGAATTATTTTAACTTTAGTAGTTGTATCTTCCTTAAAGTTACATCAAATAGGTGTATGGACCTCTTTTCTCAGTGGAGAATTGTCATGAGAGATCTATATGACAAAATTAAGAGAATTTATTCCAAAGATTTGTAAACACGAGGTTTCTCAAATTGAATAAGTCAGTTTATAATTTCATGAGGTTTTAAGGTTATGGTATTTAAAATGGTAAATGAGAACCATTGTGTATATACCATTTTACTGAAAGATTGGGTGACGAGTAACTTAAAGATGTAAGTCGTGGAAAGGTCTGCATATGTCCTAGGATCGAGATCTAAATAGATGGATAAGATAATTAGTATCTTATCTTTGGATTCTTGCACAAAAAAGAGTTTGAGAAAGATTCTTTATGTAGAATTATGAACGCATAAGTATTCCAATGACTAAGAATATGATTCTTAGTATAAGTATTTATCCTCAAACTCCTATCAAGTGGGAGGATATGGAAAACGTTCTATATGTTAGTATTACATATGCTATATTATACTCTAACCTAATTTAACTCATGTTGTGTGAATTTAAGTAATATATTAGATAATTCTAGTAATAGAACATTGGAAGATAGTTAAGAAAATTGTAAGATACTTGTGAATGACCATTGGTTATGCTTTAATGTATTGAACCAAGGAAATAGACCTTATAGAAGGCATATGTCCATATTAGTAAAGGTTAAGGCTGGAATTGAGTTTTTCTAGTTATGGTTAAAGATTTTGTTTGACAAAAGAGACTATTGAGCCTACATATGCTAAGTACTCCAAATAAAATGCTGAATATTTAAAGAGATTATCAAACATCGATATCTTACGCGATATAGAAATATCGTAGTAACAATTAGTAAATCAAGGTTAAGTATTCTATTAGTTGTAGACTAAGTAACATAGGGAGGGTCAATATGAGCTATTTATCTACTCATTACATGCTTGTAGATTCATTTATGAAGTATGTCTCTGAAAGATATATATATGAAATATATCAAAGGGTTAAATATGCATAGATTATATTTATTTGAGTACCTCATGTATTAAACCCTTCAAATAGTGAACGATATTGTGATAATATAAATGAGTTTTATTCTATGAGCAATGTATGTGAGTGTGTGTATGTTATGTACATATTATTTTTCATTCATAGCATGTAGGATAGAAAAGTAACCCACTCACATGGGTGTTTACCCTGGTGTTATCATGAGGATACAGATTAGGATGAGATTGATTTTGACATACTATGTGTAGTTCGGAAACCTGTTCAAAATCGTGAATCGACTTGTTGAGTAACAAGAAAATCACATTGTATAGAAAATTGCGTACTGAATCGAAAAAGGAATCAAATAGGAACTGTGTACTTCACATGACAATTGGTCATGTTTTGTCTGAATAGCTAAAGGTAGTTCATATAGTCAAACAAGGTTAAATGCTAGGGTGCATTGTCACTGAAACCTTTATATGATGTTAGTTGATATGATAAAACATTCGCTCCATTATAAGGGTTGAAAAGAAAGAACACCATGACACATTATCAAATTAGGAGAGGAACAAGTCCTTGAGATAATGTGTGCATAGCGACCATGAGATGAGAAATTTGTACTTTGTACAAGGATCGTAACTTCTCTAATGTGAGACTCAGTCCATTAAACTAAAGAGTTATTGGACCTTACCCTCAATACTATTGAGTTGTCTTGTGAAATAAGAACTAGTAAGAGATTTGATCAATCACCAAGAGATTATGATTAGATTCGATCTAGGAGAGATTGGTTGGTAGACTTAACTAGTTTTGTATGGAATTGATAGCTCGAAAGGAAGAATTAGCCAAATTTACATTCACCATAGTTCTGTCAGTTCACTAGTTAGCCTATCGTTACAATTGTTGTAAGATAGTGAATAACGGATTAAGGCTTCTAAGATCTAAATGATGTGGAAGTAGGTGATTGTGACCAATCTTGGGTAAAGCATACGTGCTATATATTAATGTGATATTTTATATAGTATATATTAAATAATATGGTTGAGAACCATTCACAATCGTCTTTGTAGATCCTAACGGGTGCAAGATTTTTTTTGAATACTAGATGTTAATCTATTTGGTTAAGTACCACTCAGGATAGACTTGGATGACCCTAACAGGTGCAAGACAAAGCGTTCCTAATAATATGCCAGTCGCAAGACTTCACATCATACATAAGATTTGATAACCTTGTACGGAATGTAACCCATCAAGTGCGAGTGGGAGATGTTGAAAATACCCAATCCACTTATGAGCGGGTAAATCGGGTCGAAGGAGCAGATCCTATTTAGTTATTTGGACTAAATTGAAAAATTATAGAGCTTGAAGGAATTGATTACAAATAATTAAGTGCTTAAGGACTTAATTGTAATTAATCAAATTTTCTTTCCATATATATATATATATATTAGATGTGTATATTGAAGAAATGAGAATTCAAGATTTCAATATTAAATTCATTTTCAATTTCCATTCCATAATCTCTCTTCCGGGTTTTCATCTCACGATGAGAACATCACAAATTGATCGTTATCGATCTTCATCATTGCAGAAGTTGTGGATTATATCCATACTCCGACACACTATGAGATAGATTCGACTTAGCATTCGATGCGGCGTTTATCAATCTCGGGCATGGAAAAAGGATAGAATCTAAATTCGTTTCTATTTTCGATTTCCTTCACCCATTGAAGAGAAATGTACTTGGTATAATGTGATATAGTTTAATCTCTATTTCACAGTACCGCTTATTTGGTTCATAGACTCTTTATGTTTCACCATTTATTTCGTGGATTAAATTTTATTTATTAATTATTGATTCATAGTCCAGAAGAAACTAATAACATGCATTATATGTCAAACGAGAGATATCCAGAAAAAAATTTTGTTTTAAGAAATTCTTTTGAAATAGATGGTGGAATGTTGGAAATTTTTTTTTTCAAAAGAAATTAAATGATGTGTTACAAGTTTACTTGTAAATAATTTTGTGATATTTTGATCAGTGTTTTAAAAAGCGCTAGTCGGGCGGCTGAAGATGAATCGGGGCCTAAACGGGGATTAATCAGAGCCTAGGCAGACTTAGGCGCTAGTCAGCAGGGTTTAGGCGCTAGGCGACCCTCAAAATAGCGCATAGACGGAGACTTTTTAAAACAGTGAATTTTATCATGGGTTTAGAGTACTTATTTTTCACTATCAATTGTACAGACCATTGTAAATTACAGAATGAATTTATTATAGTCCAATATTTTGAATGCAATTATTGGAGATCATCAACTTCACGTTTGCATATAAAAATTGTGGGTTACAATTTTTTAACTTCTGTAGTAGTTTTTTAATTACATCTTTGCATATAAAAATTGTGGGTAACAATTACATCTTAATGCTGATTATTACAGATTTCAACGTCTATATTTCATCCCTTATATATAGGGTTGTTTTTCCTTTTTGTTGAGTATCCGGTGCTTAATCCTTTTCTTACTCTACTTTTTTTCTAATCCAAATTGTTGTCGAAAGGTTATTTTGACAACCAAATTTTATTCCAACATTTTATACATTACAATTTTATTTTAGTTTTGGAGATAACAAATTACATAGGGTGAAATTAATTAGGTACTAAGTAAATTTTTAATTACGTAGTCAGCTTGAGTTTGTTTTATGATAAAACAACTCAACTTGATATAAGCTTAGTTACGTTATGGCTTAGTGTTACGAGAATTGCCATGCTGAGTAACTTTGCTTCAAGGTTTATGTGATATAGCTTAGCAAAAGCTGAGTACTTTATGCGATGTTGAGTTATATTTCATGATGTTACCTTTAATTGTCCTGTGAAGATAGAATATTCTTAATTGATGCGTTTTAGGCCCCAAAAAAGGATTTAGCACTGAAAACAAAAGAATAACCAAGTTGTCCTCACTGCAAATAGGTGCTAGTATGGAATGTTGGAATGTTTTCACGAAAAGCCAAGTAAAAAGGAATCATTTAACAACTCGCCAATTTAGAGCATTGTCGTGCCACTGCTACATCAGCTGAAGCACTCAATCAGAATTCTCCATGTAGCATCTCACGCGCCCTCTCTTAGAAGCATTGCTTGAAGTAAAAGAGTCATTGATGAGAAATTAATCAACAAATTAATATCACGCCTCAACAAAAAAAATCACAGTCTCTAAACATCTCTAAATATGTTTCAACTAAATAGAATTTGAAGTTGTGAAGAGAAGAGATTTTGGAGCTAAAGTCAAGAAGATAAGTTGAAATGGCTATTTCTAAGAATCTACAAGTATAATTAGATACCGAAGTAGACGTTTACAACTTGGTGAATTACCTAAGTTTCTAAAGAGCTGAAACTCTATCAAAGTAATCATAGTCTAGAAATTCCATTCAAGCAATCTCAAAAGCAAACATAGAATTCCAATCAGTTTGTAATAGAGCGATTTTCAATAGACTTAGATTGAGCTAAGTCATTCATTGTAAAGGAACCAACATTATATAAGTTTTGTATCGTGTTTGTGCAAATATTTTACTAAACAATGTGTGGGAACAGCTTGAGAAGGATACTTAAACTATGTTGAGAGGTAGTTAGGTTTGGAAGGTACTCACTTGTAAACATAATTGTTGTCAAAGGCTTCTCCGCCTATTTAAAGGAAAGAACACTAGTGGATTTAAGCTCCGAAAAGGAATCCGGGGACTGGAGGTAGGCTAGGGGTTGAACCATGATAAATTCGAGGTGTAATCTTTCTTTATTTTATCTTTCACCTTTGTCAAATTCGCTTATACATTAGCACATATCTCTTATTCATCTTACTTGAAAAAGCATCCTAAGCTGAGTAAAAAGTTTGTGTCCAAACTAATCAGCTCAAGCTTAGTGGTTTGCAAGTTTTACTCAGTTTTCTCACATCACGTTTTATTTAGCATTATTTGGCTAACATTTTTAAATCTACAAAGTACAAGTTTCAATAACCTGCAAGGATGAATAAGTGGTATCAAAGAAATTGCTTAACTTAAGACTTCAAACTCTTGAGTATACATATCCAAATGGTTTATAAAAATCCTTCTTATACTCCAATCACGGGCAAACAACACTCTTTAAACAAGGAATGCCTGTAAACAGACCTCCAATATTTGATTGCCAACATTATTCATTTTAGAAAAATCGTATGAAAAATTTCATTCAATCGAAAAGCATGCAAGCATGGTTAGCTATCAAGCTGGACACTCCAATTCCTACTATTATGAGGAATGAGCAGCAAGTTCCTATTGATCCTGAAGATTATGATGATGCAAACCTTAAGATTCTCAAAAAGAATGTGGCAGCCATCAACTACTTACATTGTGTATCAAACTTTTCTAAGTTTAACTAGGTATCAAGATACGAGATATCACTGGAAATATGGAGGAAGCCTGAAGTCACCTATAAGGGGTCTGATAAAGTAAGGAGACCAAGATCAACTTGATGATCAAGGAGTACGAGATGTTTGAGATGGGCGCTAGTGAAGGTATTCAATCTATGAATACTCGATTCGTTAACATCATCAACGAATTGAAAAGATTACGCAAGAAATTCATTAAGAAAGAGATGGTGAAGAAAATCCTGAGAAGTCTCACTAAGGAGTGGGATGCTAAGAAGATCGCGATCGAGGAAGCTCATGATCTTAAGACCTACAGTTATGATGAGCTCATAGTCACCTTATTGACCAAAAAATGGTCCTTGAGGAAATACAATGATGATAAGAGGAAAAGCAAGGGAAAGGAGAAGGAGAGAAGAACAATTATGTTCAAAGCTTATTCATTCAACGAAATCTCTAAGGAGGACTTGGATGAACAAATGGTGCTTTTAACAAGAAAAGTTCAACCGCTTCATGAAGAAAAATGGGAAATTCAATAAGAAGAAATTTCCTAGTAATAAGGAATACAATAAAGACATCAAATGCTTTGGTTATGGACATAAAGGTCATATCCAATCATCTTATCCTAAATCAAAGAAGGATAAATTCAAGAAGAAGTTTGGTAAGAAGGATGAGGATTTTATAGCTACGTGGAGCGACTCTGAGGAAATTTCATCATTTGATGAAGAAGTAAAAGATTCTGCCAATCTTTGCTTGATGGCGATTGATGGAGAAAGAGGCAAAAGCTAAGCATCAGCCTCAAATGTTAACAATTTTGCTGCTAACTCAAATGCTAAGAGGAACAAAGGGGAAAAACCCAAGCTGAGGTAAAAAAACATCAAAAAACTAGTGAGGAGATGTGAGGATGTGGAAGACATTTTTGCTTCCTTATCATTTAATAACCACTTTCTTGAAGAAAAAGTTGAATATCATGAGGGGCATAACAATAAGCTCACTAAGCAATTAGATGAGTTGACTGCTAACTTAATATATTTGAAAGAACTACAAGTACCTCCTCTAGCTAACAACTTAGCTCATAGTAACCAATCTAGCAACTCTAATAAGGAAAAAAAGCTTTTAAAAAGAGGAAAGCAAGCTAACCCAAACCAAAAATAGCGTGCGGTTTTTATGGGAAAGTTGGACATGCCATTGTCTTGTACAAGTATAAAAATGGTTATTATGATGAGTTTGACTGGAGTAACATACGCACTACTAACAAGGGAGGACCTAGCCCAAAGGCATGGGTAGCTAAAAAGACTTAAGCATAAAAGAAATGGGAGCGCCAAATTTAGAGATGGACGAAAAGGTAAGATTGTTAGAAGTGGTACAATGTGTGTTTATCCTTTAATCGAAGAGGTTTCTCTTATCAAAGGACTGAAGTTCAACTTGTTTAGCGTAACCCAACTTTGTGACAAAGGTAGGAAGGTTATGTTTGACTCAGTTGGCTGCCTAGTAATTGATTGTAAGATTGATCCTACTATTCTCTTTGCTCCTCGAGTTAACAATGTTTATATGATTGATTTATCCTCTAGCTCCACTAATGTTTGTCTTGTATCTAAGGTGGAGAGTTTATGTCTTTGGTATAAAAGGTTAGGTCATATAAATATGAACATTCTATCCTAACTGCTAGAAAGTAATTAGTTGTGGGTTTACCCGGTAACATCTTCGAAAGAGATAGACTTTGCTCACCTTGTCAACTTGGTAAGCTGTCTAAAAAATCATTTACATCAATTAACAATGTAGTAACTAAGAGACTGTTGGAGCTCATACACATGGATCTTTAAGCCCTGTTCAACCTATGAGTATTGGCAGAAAGAGGTTTTCCTCGATTGTAGTGGATGACTTCACGAGACTCACTTAGGTAATCTTGGCTTAGTAGCAAAGATGAAACCTTAGAGTATTTTATCAAACTCAATAATCGTATTATGAATGAACTAGGAATTAAAATCAGTAGAATTAGAAGTAATGATGGACGTGAATTCGAGAACTTTCATTTTGAAGAATTTTGTTCAGTGCATGATATTGATCACAACTTTTCTACTCCTTATACGCCTCAACAAAATGGGATTGTAGAAACGAAGAACATAACTGTAGCTGAGATAATAATCTACCAAAGTACATTTGGGGAGAAGCTATTAACACAACCTGTTATATCCTTAATCAGGTTTTAATTTACCAAATTTTGGAGAAAACACCCTGTGGGCTTTAACGAGGGCACAAAGCCTAAAATTGGTCATCTTAGATCATTTAAATGTAGGTTTTTTTAAATACTAAGGAGCATTTAGGTAAGTTTGATCCTAAGGTGGATGAAGGTATCTTTTTAGGGCATATAGAATATATGTTAAGAGAACCAGTCTTTTGGAAGAGTCTATGCATGTGGATTTAGATGAAACTAATAATGCAGGTTGGCGTGCCTTTGATGTCGATTAAGAAGGAGTAAACCAAGTAGAAAATCAACTCAACATGCCACTCTTCATACTACCCAACTCATCACAAGAGCAAAATACTTTTAAAACTGATGAAGATATTTCAATCAACTTCAATGAAAAAGATCAAGCACTACCTCAAAAACCAGTATGGAGATTCCAGGTGCAGATCTGAATCTTTCAAGAGATATTAGGGGTCGAACTAGGATAAACTCGAGGTGTAATCTTTCTTTTCTTTATCGTTTACCTTTGTCAACTTCTCTCATACATTAACACATATCTCTTATTCATCTTACTTGAAAAAACATCCCGAGTTTAGTAAGAATTTACACAACATAGTTTGTGTCTAAATAAAGGTTAGCTAAAGCTGAGTGGTTTGCAAATTTTATTCAGTTTTCTCACAACATGTTTTATTTGGCATTCATTAAAGAAAAATTAGTTAGAATTTTTAAATCTATAAAGTACAAGTTTAACCGTCATTCACCTGTCCCCCCCCCCTCTGATCGATTATATAAGCTGTAAGGACCAACAATTTCCACTTTCAAATCGAAAGTGAGAAGTTTTTTAATCATGGGAGGGATTATCAAATATCCTTTAAGGACAGTGTATTAGACACGATTTAACTTAATTTTTACTAATTGATTTACTTCCAAGTGTTTTCTTGTTATTCTGAATTTCAACTCTACACTCATCTACTTCAGAACCTTCATCTACTAAGCAATATATTTCTATTCAAAAGAAATTTTGAGGACATATATTTAAACACTAGGTAGAATTTTTCAACTAATTTTTTTTAGTGATAGAATTCTAGTACCATTATTGAATACATTTAAGGTTTGTTTAGAACCACAAGTTTTGATGGAATTTAGTTCAGATGAATTCTATTTTATCAATTCTGATGTTTGGAAAAAGGTTTTCTCATTGAAAATTCTTTTCTATCTTATTTCATCTCCTGTTATTAAATGCATTTGACAAAATGTTGGCTGATTGTGAGAGAAATGATTTGTGTTGGACCATTGCCTTTTGATTTTACAATTGTACACTCTGTGGGCCCTCTCACCCACAAACCTATGCATTTAACATGTTTGAATCAATTTAGGCATAATGCATCACTAGGTACCTGAACTTATCCCAAAAAACTTACTACATTTCTGAACTTTCAAAGTGATATCGTAGCTCCCTTAACTTTGAAAAAGTGCACCGCTTTGCTATCTCAACGTCACGTGTTAGCTTCTAATTGGTTTGACTTTTCAAAGATGTAATTTTACTGATTTTTCTCTCCAATCAAAAGCTGACACGTGACGTTGAGGGAGCAAAGTGGCATACTTTTTTTAAAGTTGATGTAGTTACGGAATCACTTTGAAAATTCAAGAAAGTAGTATATTTTATGGAACAGATTGTGATACCTATTAATGCATTAAATCATCCATTTACTAGCGCATATATTATATTTTTCTTTAAATTAAATTATTTTAACTAATTGGAAGAACCACGAAAGTATATGATTTTATTTGGAGAAATTAATAACCAAATTGTATATTGGTAGTGTTTATTTGTTTTGCTAGTTGTCAATTGTCATACCTTCCGGCACATGTTGTAGATTTTCGGCCATGTAAAAAAAACTTATTACCTTAATTTCTCTGTATCAATTAACTAATGAAATTCTTATATATTCTTAATAAAACCCATCTACCAACTCATAATATAGTCAAACATTGCTAAGCGTGTACTCGTCACAAGATAGATAGCTAGGCGGGAAAAAACCTCATCAAGATGTCAAAGAAGACTAAGTCTAATCTAATCTCAATAAAGGGTTTGCTCCAAGCGGCTATCAATCCAAGTCAGTTTGTCCATCAAGAGAGATCCCGCCATCTAAGGAATGGAATCCATCTAAGATTCGATTTCCTAAGAGCTTATTTGTAATAAAGGCAGTCCATCCTAATTAGGACTCTTTTTTGTACATGAAACAAACTTTATCCTATTAAAGAGATAAGAATCTATTTAGGCAAGAGTTCTATTTGGGATATAACGCCCTCTCTTGACCTAATCAGGAGTCATGCAAAGTCTATAAAAGGACCCGTCAGGTCACCATTATAAGATATATTTTTCTTAACACTGAAACTACTTGCCCCCTCTCTTAAATCCGATCTAACTTAAACATCAGAGAGGCTACGCTAGTCAATCCGCTAGTCCCCATATTAACTTATTCTATTTTACAAGAACCCTCAAACAACATCCAAGAAAATGAACTTAAGAAATCAATCTCAGTTACAGAGTTAGCGTGTGGAACCATGTTCCAGGACTAATTATTCATTGATGCGATGAGCGTGGACTAAATTTTCTTGCTTAAGTAAGAACTTCAATTCATGCAAAGAACTTTTCGATTACTGGAATATTATCAGAAATTGTTAGTTCATCATGACCCATGATGGGAGAAGTGACAAAACTAGTAATTTAAAAGGGGAAAATAACCAGATGAGGATGTCCACTCCTCCCACCACGGCAATCACTTCCCACGTGATACCACCACTCATGACGACAAGCGACCCCATAAGCGATGGACGTCCAGAGGATGGTAATCCTCTTCTAAACTTTCAGCAGAAGTATAATATTACCCTAGATGAGATGGAAGCCTACACGAGGTCTATTCTTGATACTTGCTATACATCAGCCATAATTTATGAGGATTTGAATAGGGTGCTTATTAATCAAGAGCGTAATTGAACATGCAACGTTGTAAGATGAAATTTCAAAACTTAAAATTAACCCTAATGGATCTCCTAAGAATGCCATTATTGATATAATCTAAGTTGAAATGTTCCATAGATGCCAATAGATTTATAAAACTTATAAAAGAAACCTAACATCTAAGTTAAGAACATTACTAGTTGATGTGTGCTTCTCTCTTTTGGATGCGGTGTTCCCTTAGAGCAATTCGACAAAAATTTGTTCGCACTAGCCAACAAACTATGATAGCCTCTACGATTGATCCACACGGATCTTCACCGACCAAAACCTTCATTGAGGTAGAACCCATTGGTAGACAGCAGCTGCTAGATCACTCGAAGACCAACCCAAAAATATTAACTGAGAAGGCTCACTTCAAAATAGAAAGAGTCTTTTAAAGAATTCTTCCTTGCTTGGAGAAACTTGTGGAGGATCTTGCAAAATCTCGTGAAGAAAAGATATCGAACTTAGAGAGAAAAGCTGAGCTGAAGTAAATTTAAAAGGAAAAGAGGGGAAGCTATTTATAGGGAGAGGGGAGTTCAAAACTCCCCTCATTTAGCAATGTAGGATGGGAAAAATCCCATTCTACCAGCGGATCGGCGGGCGAAGCTTTGACTCCGCGCAGGTCGACTCGCGCGCACAACCTGCTTATGTAGGCTGTGCGGCGGTTTGCAAGGCAAGCCCTTGCCCCGCAAGCCGGGCTTATGAGCTATCCCATAAGCTCAGCTTATGAGCCGCTAGCAGGCCTGCTGCTTGCTGGCCTAGGCAACACGCACTATTCGCAATGGAAAAAATTCCCTTGTTACGCTCCGTGCGGTTTTCCTAACAATTCTCCTTTTAATCCTTTTAATTATTATCTGTTCCAACCAATTAATAATACATCGACGAATTCGACAGCCTTAATATTCTCGGCATAGACCTAGTCTATAGGTTCTTTACTTAGTCTGGTATAGACCCAAAGTATGTGACCTCATAGGATCCCGAAGTATAGAGCTGCTAGAGGTTAACCTAAAATTAGCTTTCCATCTAGGAACCTTTAGGCTCAGTGTTCCAGACCGATATGGAACCCGATAGCTCTAGACGATCAAATGGGCTTTCTAGCAAAGGCGTATGATCCCCCGATACTCGAAACATCACGTGCCTGTGACTTTATCTGGTTCTTTAGTAGTAACCAATACGATACACTCCTTCCATCAGGTTGAGTACCATCCAATTTATTGAGCTCGGATTAAGTATTAGCTCATGTAATAGCCGTAGCTATCCTGGAATTAGACTTGTTTATGAAGAACATCACTCGCCATAATGTATCAAGATTGACTAGAGACCCATTCTATAAATCTTATACTCTAATCAGAGGTTTATGAGTGTATCTCTTCAACAAGAGGCCCTAAGGTACATGTCCCATTATATTACTATATTAAGAGTGATGGATCCCATCTTGACTACTCGGCTTACCAACATGTGATCATAACTATACTCGTAATCACCCGTATCATCCTGATCTCCAGGGTATGAATAAGTATGACCCAAAGTATAACAACTCTTACATAAGGTAACCAGTATCTCAGGTCTGAGAATACTTGTACTGCTAATGCAATACAATATGACACGAACACATGGATATAGTTATTTCCAAGTGTCTGTCTTATAGCGATCTCCAATGTATTACCCGGATACATTCATTTGTTAACTCAAGGTACCACCTTCAGCTCATGAGATCAGCTGCATGGATCTAATCCAAGAAGTAAGACTACACATGCTAGTTTTTCTACTTCATTGATGTCCAGTCTCAGTGAAACTATGACTAGTGATATTTAGGCTATTCATAGTAACACATATGTGCAGTTCTCACACCACATTGCTCCCACTATATTCTTGTATTTTTATGCTATGAAGTAGTCATGGATTTTGTCTTATCAATGCTCATATATAATACCACATATATATGATACCAGCGAGATATATAAATAAAACACAAAACTAATAAATAATAAAGATGCCTTTATTATTAATAATAATAATCTAAAACTATTTGTACATTATAACTAATTAAGAAATATCACCCTAATAGCCTCTAAGGCATACATCATGTCTAACAATCTCCCACTTGCACTAGAGCTAATTGCCCATGTGCTTCATGCCATACTAATTAACATGATGATCATGTTTAACCTGAGTCAATGGCTTTGTTAGCCCATTCGCTAGATTCTTATCCGTTGGGATGTATTATAAGCTTATATCCTTTCTAGCTACTATCTCTTGAATGAGATGGCATTTTCTAAGTACATGTTCGTTTCTCTGACGAGACCGTGGTTCCCTTGTCTAAGAAATAGCCCTATTTTTATCGCAATAAACCACTTTTGGATTTACAATGCTGAAAACCACACCGAGATCACCAATAAATCCCTTAAGCCAAACAACTTGCTTAGCTACTTCTGAAGTAGCTATATACTCAGTGGTTTAATCGGTAGTCGTATCCTATTCAAAACTTTTCCCAATAACTGCCCCTCCATTTAACATAAACACATATCCTGACTAGGACTTATAATCATCCCCGTTAGATTGAAAACTCATGTCTGTGAGTCCCTTCATAGAGAGATCACCTTCTCCATATACCAAAAACATATCCTTAGTCCTACGAAAGTACTTAATGATAGTTTTAATGGCCATCCAGTGCTACTCACCTGGGTCAGATTGAAATCTGCTCATGACATTCAACACATGTGAGATGTCAGACCGAGTGTATACCATAGCATACATGATGGATCCTATCGCTGAGGCATAGGGTATTCCATTCATGCATAGTCCTCTCTTGTGTTCTCGAATACTCAGATTTAGAAAGGTTAATCCTGTGAGACATTGGGAGATAACCCTTTCTTGATTGCTCAAGGTTAACTCTATCCAAAATCTTGTTTGTGTACATACTTTGAGAGAGACCTAATATCCTTCTAGATCTATCTCAGTAGAGCTTTATACCAAGTATAAAATGTTAGACATGATGTATGCCCTAGAGGCAATTAGGACGATATATCTTAATTAGTTTTAATGTACAAATGGTTTCAAATTGTTATTATTAATAATAAAGGCATCTTTGTTGTTTATCAGTGTTTTTTTAAATTATGTATCTTGCTGGTATCATATTTATGTTGTATTATATATATGCGCATTGATAAGATAAAGTCTATGACTACATCATAGTGTAAAAGTGCAAGGATATAGTGGTAGCTATGTGGTGTGAGAACTGCACATACGTGTTACTATGAATAGTCTAAATATCCCTAGTCATAGTTTCATTTAGATTGGACATCAATAAAGTAGATAAACTAACATGTGTAGGCTTACTCCTTAGATTTGATCCAAGCAGCCGATCTCACAAGCTGAAGGTAGTACCTTGAGCTAATAATGAATGTATTCGGGTAATACATTGGAGACCATTATAAGACAAACACTCGAAAATAACTATATCCATATGTTGGTGTTATGTCTTGTTGTAGTAGTAGTACAAGTATCTTCAAACCTGAGATACTAGTTACCTTACGTAGGAGTTGCTATACTTTAGGTCATACTTATTCATAACCTGGTAATTAAGATGACACGGGTGATTGCGGGTATAGTGATGATCACATGTTGGTAAGCTGAGTAGCCTAGATGGGATCCATCACTCCTGATATAGTGATATCTTGTTGAAGAGACAAACTCATAAACCTCTGATCAGAGTATAAGATTGATAGAAGGGTTTCTCGTTAATCTTGATACAATATGGTGAGTGGTGTTCTTCGTGAACAAGTCTAATTCTAGGATAGCTACGACTATTACATGAGCTCACACTTAATATGAGCTCAATAAGTTGGATGGTACTTAACCTTATGGAAGGAGTGTATTGTATTGATTACTACTGTAGAACCGTATCAAGTCATAGGTACGTGATCATACGCCTTTGCTAGAAATCCCATTTGATCATCTAGAGTTATCAGGTTCTATATCAGTCTGGAACACTGAGCCTAAAGGTTCCCAGATGGGAAGACAAATTTAAGTTAACCTCTAGCGACTCTATACTTCAGGATCCTAAGGGTCACACACTTTGGGTTTTTACTGGACTAATTAAAGAACCTATAGATTGGGTCTATGCCTAGAATATTAAGTTTATCAAATTTGTTGAATGAATTATTAATTGGTTGGACCAGATTAATAATTAAAATAATTAGAGGAGAATATTATGAAAATTGCATTAAGCGGAGCACGGGAATTTTTCTCATTGCGAGTGAGCCTCAACGAACACGGGTTGTTCAGGGTGGGGCATGCATGGCTGCCAAGATAAAAGGCTCACTGGCGGGCTAGGCATGCGTGCGCTAGCAGGCAGCAGGCCCGCAAGTGCTTCCAATGGTAAGGCTTGCATAGGTCACTGTATAGGCCTGCTAGCGTAGCCCGTAAGCTAAGCTTGCAAGAGAGCATGCAAGGCCCAACTTACAGGGCAAGGAAAGCCTATTAGGGCTTCCCTTGTGCGGCTGCCACACAGCCCATGCAAGCTGGCTGTGAGCGGATCAGCTCGTAGATCCTAGGGATTCGTGTGGTTGACCCATTATGGGATAGGGAAAACCCTATTCCACATTGAAAAAAGGGGAGCATTCAGCTCCCCTTTTCCCTATAAATAGATGCTCCCTCCTCCTTTTCAAATCACTTCAGCTCAACCTTTCTCTCTAAGTTCAACATCTTTTCTTCGCGAGATTCTACGATGTCCTCCATGAGTTTCTCCAAGCAATGAAGAATTCTTTAGAAGGCGCTTTCTATTTTGAAGTGAGCCTTCTTAGTTAATATTTTCGGGTTGGTCTTTGAGTGGTCCAACGGTTGCTATCTACCAATGGGTTCTACCTCAACGGAGGTTTTGGTCGTTGAAGATCGGTGTGCAACAATCGTAGAGGCTATCCTAGTTTAGAGGCTAGTGCTAATGGAGTTATACAGAATTACTCTAAGGGAATGCCGCATACAAAAGAGAGAAGCATGGATCAATTGGTAATGTTCTCAACTTAGATGCTAGGTTTCTTTTATAAGTTTTATAAACCTATTAACATCTATGAAACATTTCAACTTAGGTTATATCAATCATGGCATGCGTAGGAGATCCTTAAGGGTTAATTTTATGTTTTAAAATTCTACCTTGCAATGTTGCATGTTCAATTACTATCTTGATTAACCAGCAGCAGTATCAAAGCCTACCTTGTGTTATGCATGATTGATTATAATATGTTGAAATTGGTATTTTCTATGAATTGATTAAAGTATGCCATGCAAGACTTAGGTTTCAATTCCTGTTATAAAAAATGATGTGATAACTAAATTAAGGTTTTGCTGAAACTTAGTCTAGGTGATTATCATATAAATTAACAATTTTTTACCACACTTGTAAATGCTTTAATTGAGAGTCATCTCGTACTTCACTCAGTTAGAGAAAAAAAATCTTTAAATCATAGTTGTCTGTGGTATAACGAATCGAAGTGCCCGTGGTTATTTTGAGAAGATTGGACTTGGCAGCTCATTCACTTTAAAGGGGCCTCTCCTACCTAGAAAACTCCATTGGTATTAGGTTTAAGTGTACCCAAGGGACTTTTATGACTTAGTTGATTTCTAGTATGGGAATTGGATTCCACATATGGTTTTACAAACATGCTGTAAATTGTTAAACTAAAACTTATAGACATAGGTGCAAGAACTTTAACATGGACCTTGTTTGTTTTGCATGCTATGTAGAGTCTTGGCATAATGGAATGATTATGATGTATTAGTCTTGAGCATGTTCCCTTAGAGTTAATAATTCTAAATAGCCCCGAATTATTATTGTCATAATTATATCCATCGTATAATACCTAGACTAGGGCGAGACCAGCGGCACCAATAAAATCCCTAAAACAATATTAAGGTTGTACATTATCTTCCCATCATAAGTCGTGATACGAACCTTATGAATGGATGTAAGGAAATGTACAACATGCTTTCCCCTAATATGTGTTTAATCATGAGACTAGATGAGGTTAATACCTTAACCAAATTGGGTTAGTTATCCATATCATTGGAGCTAATGCCATATTGGAGACACATTTGACGAGTTGTAAAATTGGGTACGCACGTCTCAAGAAAGAGAACTCAAATGGATTAGCAATTGCATGGGATGTAAATGCTAATCCATTTGAGTGGATGCAAACGGATAGGTTCCAACCATGGTTGTCTTGTTATGGCTTAACATGCTATAGCAGGGGTCATGATGAATGGTTATGGATGCTACCTTTAAAGGAAAATTGGTTGGACCAAATTTCCCGAATTTAAATTGAAGGGATTATTTGAATGTTGAGAAAATAGTAGGAATTATGTATTTAATAAAAGACCTTATATTAAATGCATATACATATGCTAATGTCTAAATAATTTCTATCTTATATCTAGGTTGAATATGATCACTAACAAAAATACTCACATTGATATCAGTCACCTTGTTAACATAAAATGTGATGCTTCCAACTTCAGTGAGTGGTTTGGGACTATTAGAGAAGTTTTTCAGAACTACTACCTGGATTATGTTCTGACAGATCCAAGTCCCAAACATCCCGGTAAGAATGCTTTTGCATGTGAGATGAACGATTATGAGGAGCATAAGGGAAAATGTGAGTTTGCTGCAAAACTCATGTTAGACCACATCCTCCCAAAGTACGCATGCATGCTCAAAGGGTTAGATCTCGCAACCATGGATCATTGTCTCAAGTCGATGGAAAGTTTAGAAGATAAACTGTTCCATAGTAAGTTGCAGGGAGACACCTCAGTAGTAGAGTTGGTTATAAACATATATGACAACACAGAGAAATTGAGAGAGTTAGGAGTTGAGTACAATGAGCAGTTTATTAGTGAAATGGTATTGAGGGCATTACCTAATAAATATGATTCCTTCAAAAAGATGCTTAAGGAGTGTTCTCCCAAATGTACCTTGCCTAAACTCATGGACTTGCTCGAGATTTAAGAGATTGAGTTTAGAAATAAACTCAAAGAGAAAGTGAATGCTGAGGACCTTAAGTTGAAGAAACTCAAAGGTTTAAAAGTCAAGAGAAAGCTCATGAAGAAGTTAGAGTTAAAGAGGGAAAATGTTTCTCTTGGAACAAGCTCATGAGAACTATGGCTTGAATTTCTAGAGGTATGTTCATACTAGAGAGTTTCTCTAAAGTTCCCTATGAGTATACATGGATATTGGATACTGATTGTAGTACTCATAGCTGTACTTCTGTGCAGGGTTACGGAATAGTAGGAGGCTTGCAAAGAAGGAAATGAACTTAAGAGTTGGAAATGGTGCACGGTTTGCTACAACAGGTGTAAGGACTTATAGCCTTCGTTTGCCTAGTTGTCAAGTTTTACTTTTGAACGATTGCTATCATATTCCTACTATCACTAAGAATATTATTTTATTTGCATGTTTAGCAATAGAGGGATTTAAAATTTTATTTTATAATAATAATTGTCAAATTAGACATGATAATGTTCCTTATACTTCTAGAATATCTATTGATGGCATTTATGTTTTAGATATTGAAACTAAAATTCTAAATATGAACATTGTTAAGCAATCGAGATTGGAAATTGAGAAATCCTCATATTTATGGCATTTTCATCTAGGCCATATAAATGAGACAAGTTTAAATAAGTTACACAAATGTGGTGACTTGTGCCCAATGGAATGGGAATCTTATAGGCGTGCGAACCTTGTTCGAAAGGAAAGATGACTAAGAAACCTTTCAAAGGAAAGGATTAGCGTGCCACTAGTACCTTGGAAATAATATATGTGTGTGATCCAATGAGTGTTAAGACACAAGAGGCTTTCGTCTACTTCATAACTTTTATCGACAATTACTCACGATATGGTTATCTGTACCTAATGAGGCACAAGTTTGAAAGCTTTGAGAAATTCAAAGAGTTCAAAATCGAAGCATAAAAACCGCTTGGGAAAAGTATCAAGACCCTTTAATCTTATCAAGGTTGTGAATACTTAAGCCAAGAGTTTCAGGATTATCTAAGGGATAATGGTATTTTATCCCAGTGGATACCTCCTTATACACCCCAACATAATGGAGTGTTAGAAAAGAGAAATCAGACCCTACTCGACATGGTTCGATCCATGATGAGCCAAGTAAAACTCATTAGATACATTTAAGGCTATGCACTTGAGAGCGTAGTTTATATTCTAAACAGAGTGCCCTTGAAATTAGTTGATCAAACACAATACAAATTATGGTATGGTAGGAAACTAGCTCTTTCTCACCTAAGAGTTTGGGGATGTCCTACTTATGTAAAGAGGATAAATTCAGATAAGTTGGGTGCTAAGTTTGACAGGTGTCTGTTTGTAGGTTACCCTAATGAGACTATGGGTTATACCTTTTATGATCCCAAGGAAAAAAAAGTCCTTGTTTTTTTAAAAATGCTAAATTCCTTGAGAAGGAGCACATACTTTTGAAAGCTAGTGGGAGCAATCTTGAGTTAGGCACTCAAGAAGATCAAACAGATAATCAACTAATTATTTCAACGCCTGTTACACAAGAAAGTGTAAGCATGGAACAACCTATTATAAAATCGACATTGCGTAGGTCAGGTCGAGCTCCAATCGCTCCTGAGCGATACGGGTTTCTCATCATTGATGATAAACATCTCTTCCTTATGGAAGATGATGAGCCTAAGAATTACAAGGAGGTAATGGAAGGCTCAGAGTCATATAAATGGTTTGTAGCCATGAGGTCAAAGATGGACTCCATGTACCATTATCAAGTTTGGAACTTGATAGATGCTCCAAGTGGGATAAAGCCCATAGGATGTAAGTGGGTTTTCAACGGTAATGTAATTAACTATAAAGTAAGGATGGTCGCAAAAGGTTACAATCAAATAGAAGGCATTGACTATGATGAAACCTTTTCACTAATGGCCATGCTAAAGTCTATTAGGATACTCCTTGTCATCGTCGCTCATTACGATTATGAGATTTGGCCGATGGATGTGAAAACGTCATTCCTTAATGAGAATCTAGATAAGGATGTGTATATGGCACAACCTGAGGGTTTTACATCCAAGAATGGCTCAAAGGTATGCAAGTTACAAAAGTCCATTTACGAACTTGAGCAAACATCAAGGAGTAGGAATATTAGGTTTGACGAGACAATCCGAGGAATTGGTTTTGTGTCAAATGCTAATGAGCCTTGTGTATATAAGAAGGCTAGTGGGAGTGCGATCGTTTTCCTTGTATTACAAGTTGATGACATATTACTAATAGGAAACGATGTTCCTTTTCTTCAAACAGTGAAGTCATGGTTGTCAAAGAAGTTCTCCATAAAAGACCTTGGAGAAGCCACTTTTATACTTGGTATAAAGATGTTCTGAGATAGATCTAGAAGGCTGGTATGTCTTTTTAAAAGTACATACACAAACAAGGTTTTGGCTAGATTTAACCTTGAGTAGTCAAGAAAGGGTTATCTCCCAATGACTCACGAGATTAACCATTCTAAATATGAGTGTCTGAGAATATAAGAGGAGAGACTACGCATGAATGGAATACCCTATGCCTCAGTGATAGGATCCATCATGTATGATATGGTATACACTTGGCCTGACGTCTCTCATGCGTTGAGCTTTACGAGCAAATTTCAATCTGACCCAGGTGAGAAGCACTAGATGGTCGTTAAAACTATCCCTAAATACTTACGTAGGACTAAAGATATGTTTTTTGTATATGGAGAAAGTGATCTCTCTGTGAAGGGATACACTGACGCGAGTTTTTAGTCTGACATGGATGATTATAAATCCTAAACAAGATATGTGTTTATGTTAAATGGAGGGGCAGTTGTTTGGAAAAGTTTCAAACAAGAAACGACTACCGATTCAACCACAAAATCTAAGTATATAGCTGCTTTAGAAGAAGCTAAGCAAGCTTTCAAGCTTAAGGGATTTATGGTGATCTCGGTGTGGTGTCCAGCATTGTAAATCTAATAGGGGTCTTTTGTGATAACAATGTGGCTATTGCTCAAAAAAGGAACCACGATCTCGTTAAAGAAATGGACATGTACTCAAAAAATATCATCTCATTTCGGAGATAGTAGCTAGAAAAGATATAAGTTTAGAATACATCCCAATGGATCAGAATCTAGCGGATGAGCTAACAAAGCCATTAACTCGGGTTAAGCATGACCAGCATGTTAACGAGTATGTCATTAAGCACATGGATAATTGGCTCTAGTGCAAGTGGGAGATCTTTAGACATGATTTATGCCCTAGAGGCAATTAGGACGATATATCTTAATTAGTTATAATGTACAAATGGTTTCAAATTATTATTATTAATAATGAAGGCATCTTTGTTGCTTATCAGTGTTTGTTTAAATTATGTATCTCGCTGATATCATATATATGTGGCATTATATATATGCGCATTGATAAGATAAAGTCAGTGACTACTTCATAGTGTAAAAGTGAAGAACATAATGGGTACTATGTGTGAGCACGAGATTTTGTACCAGCTCGCGCGTTCAATGATGACGGAGTTCTCCTAGAATCACACAATTTTCGACCGTCCGACAATCTTCAAATGGGAGTTCTCCTCGTTAAAGAAATAATGTTTGGGTCCCTAAATAAATATTTAAAGGCTTATAATATTTTTTAGGGTCCAAAATAATTTAATTATATCATTTGGAAATATAGATATATATATAAACTTTTATATATATATATATATATATATATATATATATATATATATATAAAAGTTTATATATATATCTATATTT